>PVHX01010816.1:0-56004 GCA_004024805.1 Geosciurus inauris | reverse complement strand
ACTTCAAACAAGTAAGCACTACTATCTATTAGTCAAGATTGGCTATATAATATGGTGGACCCAGTGCAAAACAATAATGTGGGACCCCTGTTCAAATTAATTTCAAGATGGCAACTAGAGCATTAAATCAAGCATGGGGCCCTGTGTGACTTACACAGGTAACAGATGCTACAGTTACTCAGGTAATGAAAATTTTCTTTACATAGAAAGTGTTTCTAATTATAAATACTTAATATGATAGTTACGGGGAATTGGTCTTGGAACTTCTGCATTCGGCTCTCGAAAATCAGCCCTTCCATTCATCTTTCCTGTACCAAAGACATTGATATTAAATATTAGATACTGCCACAATAGGTCAAAGTAAATACATATAATGTTTGATACAGTAAAATTACTGGTCTATATGGCAATCAAACAACAAATATTTACTAAACATTACTACACCCTAAGTACTTCACATAACAAAAATAGCTAAATAAAAAGTCATAAATCTACTAATTAATTTGGATTCAAATTTGGTCCCTTAGTTGAAAAAGTGCTTTATACATATTTATCAGCTGAATAATATAAAAATATATTGATAAAACAATAGATACTTTTCCTCCTAAAGTTGGTTTATTTCATATTAGTCTGTTTTGGTCCTTTCAGAAACCTATACCCAATTATTAGGTGAATTCCCCAAATAAAAGAAAAATCTCAAATCATATCTAGGATTCCATTTTAACAATGAAATAATCCCAAGGAAACATGCCTCCTCTCCCACAAAGCTGTAAGCCCCTTTCCCTCAAAAATAACAAAGACGTCACATCCTTCTCCCAGTAGGGGAAAACTAAAGCAAATTCTACATCCTCCAAATCTTCTCTCCCTCCAAATAATCTTCAAGTAACTTAGACGAATACATTAGATTTAAAAAATGCACTGCATTCCAAGAATATACGTTTTATTCATTTTTTTAGTGCTTTTTAATCCATACTTCGGCATTTATTTTTTTATTTTTATTTTGGGGGGGGGTACTGGGGGTTGAACTCAGGGGTACTCGACCACTGAGCCACATCCCCAGCCCTATTTTGTGTTTTATGTAGAGACAGGGTCTCACTGAGTTGCTTAGCGCCTCGCCTTTGCTGAGGCTGGCTTTGAACTCGCGATTCTCCTGTCTCAGCCTCCCTAAGTGCTGGGATTACAGGCTTGAGCCACCGCGCCCGGCTATATACCTTGGGATTTAAAAGACCAGATCAGACAACTGTGTACTTTACAGAATATTAACAGTTGATCATGATTAGTCTCATTTTTAAAACAGTTCACATAAAAACAGGAAATGGCATACACAAAGACTATAACTGAACCCTCTGATAACTCATTTAGATAATAACTCACCACCGAAGGCCTACTACATGCCAACCCCTTAGACAGGGAAAAGGAATAAAAAGGATAAACTGAGGTTCTGGATGGGAAACGCTTTCTGAATAAACTACTTGTATTTTAAAACCGTACGAGAAATGAAACTCTCTCGTTTTCCGCAACAGCATCCTTTCTAGGGACTGTGAGGGCTGACGAAGACGCTAGACAATACTATTTTAAAATCGTGATTCCAAAGAGAGTTGAACCGAACCCTCGCCGGCCTATGCCTGTCGATTCCTGCACTCCATCCTCCCTCCACCCTACCCCACCGCGTTCCCACTTGCCACTGCTGACAGGGGAACACACATCCTTCGCCACGACTTTCCCCACCCGCAGCCCCAGAAACAGTTCCTCGCCTCCCGCAGTCACCCGCACTCAGGAGCCCGGGACCCAAAACGCAATCGATCCACCCTGAGGCACGAAAATGGCGGAAGGTGCAAAGTAGCGGATGGCCGCAGGAAGGTGGTGAGTGGGCCGGTGGGGGGAACAAAAATGGGGCTTTGTGCACCACTCACCCACCTTCCGATGGTAGCAGTAGGCGACGGCGCGAAGAGCCCAAGCGATCAGGGGGCCCAGCCCGGGAGAGGACCCTAGAGGGGTCAGGGAGGGAGAAGAGAGCGCGGGACAGCAGCAAGGGGGGAGGGGGCAGACTGCGACGCGACCGCAAAGAAGTCACCCAGATACCGCGACCCGGAAGCACTGTCTACCTACAACAGGAAATGACGCCAAGACCTCCCTTGGAGGTCGCCGAGCAGCCTGTAAATAGACGCCTGCGTCTGTCCGCTCCGCCCTCTTCTGCTCGTCACGGGTCTCCTTCCTCCCCGACCGCGGCGCTAGCGAGCTGCACTGCGGCTGCGCTGGGAACAGCAGCCCGCCTGGCTCCCCGACCGGTCGGCTCGCTGACCTCGGCAGGCGTGTTTGTGTCCTTGTGACGCCCCCTTCTCATCTACCTTTTAACAGGCTGACAGAAACGTTCTAGAACCCCCGTTTGTGCCCTCGTTGAGAGTTACCATCTTAAATTACCCTGCTTTTAGGCTTTACAATATCAATCCATTTCACTCTTTAAGCTTCTAGGCTAGGAAGTATAAAGTAAGTTTTAAGTTTGCGCAATGATTGTTTGTCAGACCCTCATAAGTCTAGTTTCTGACTTGTCGAAACTCAGGCAGTATGCATTACCTCGCTAAGCCTCAGATTTTGCTCATCTGAATCGAAATAATACCTACTACGTACGATTGTTAGGATGAATAGACGTTGGAGCTCAGTCTCTGTTAATGGGAAACAACACTGGAATTCGGGGCTCATGACATCTGTTCATCAAACATCATGGAGCCTCACCCAGCCACCTCCATTCATTCCACAAATGTTTATTGAGTGCTACGCTGAACCAGACATCAAAAATTGTTCCCGATACAACAGTGAGCAATTCCAATTGTACCAAGTTCATCAGCTCCTAAAAACTTGTCAGATTTCGCATGTCAGAGTCCCTCTGCCCCATCCTCATTTTATTTTTTTACTCTAGAATTGCCCCAGAGTTATGTTCCCGCAGACATATTTAAAAGATTCGGTCATCTAAAACACAAATCCAACCCAGAGAGCCCTCCTGAGAGCCTTTTGATAGCTCCAGTGATGCACAGAATCATGGCTTGCCCTCGTGGTTTTTGAGTTTCACAGCAAGAAACAGAGCCTGCTTTCTCCACATTCACTGTCCCTTGTACATTGCCTGTACAACCCTACTCCCTGCCTTATGAGCTGCTTTGATGTTTCAGATTAATGCCTTATAGCCCCTCTTTTGTGAAGTCTTCCCTGAAAAGACTCTCCAGAGCATCAATCACTCTTCCTCAGTTACACCTTGTACATACTTTTGTCACTGCACTTCTGAGTTCTATTGTCATCCTATTTGCTTATTTCTATCTCAGTTACATAGCTTCTTTGGGACAAGAAACTTATAAATATACTTCCAAATATCTCCCCGAGATAATATTAGTATTCATTGTTTCTAGAATGTGCTAAGTTCTGTTTCCTCTTCTAGAATACTATTCTTCAAATGTTTGCATTGGTTCTTGTCTCAGATTTCAGTGGATGTTTCCACATCAGAGAGGCCTTGATCACCCAGTTGAAGCAGTACCCCAGTCACTCTCCATTTTGCCTTGCTCATTGTTTTCATAGCATTAATCATGATCTAAAACAATTGTTTGTATTTTCTCTTCTTCCTCTCTCTCCCTCCCTTCTTATCTCACATCTTGCTAACATAAAAGGTCCTTGAGAGCAGGACCATATTTGTCTAGCATAAAAGTGATTGTCATATGGTATGAAATCAACAAATATTTCTTAAATGAATTAAATAAATATATAATTTATAAGAGAGGAAACAACAATAAGAAAACTAGAAGGCAGGAATCTAATACTCCCACGCCTTAGGCATGTAATACATTTTGTGTGTTCTTTTTCCTATGAAAAAGAAAAGAAAATTAGAAGACATCCTGGCAAGCTGTTTTGCTAATACAAAGTCTGCTTTATCTTTGCTTTCTGACTAGATTATGAGAGTCCAGAATCCAGGTTTATCATATTCTGTATATTTGCTGAGCCAGGTGTAATGTTTGGCACATTGTAGATTAATGAGCATATTTCCTTTTGTTCACCAATTTCTCAGTAATTAGTCAATCAATAAATTGGGTTTCTGGTGTTAAAAGGGTGTGGAAGTCTTTCTGTGGCAATAAATTAGATCCTAAAGTATTCAAGGTATACCGTCATTTTTTCATTTTTCAAAATAAAATTGTAATTCAAGGTAAACTGTCATTTTGCATTTGTGCTGGCATTTAAATGTTATTGAGTTCTTTGATAATTTGGGCAATATGACAAAGAATTTTGCCATAAATTAGGTAAGATCCAAAGTCTTCCTGGAAGATGATCATATTTTTTTTAATTTAATTTGATTTGATTTTTGGTACCGGGGATTGAACTCAGGGTTACTACACCACTGAGCCACATCCCCAGCCCTATTTTGTGTTTTATGTAGAGACGGGGTCTCACTGAGTTGCTTACCACCTTGCCATTGCTAAGGCTGGCTTTGAACTCACAATTCTCCTGTCTCAGCCTCCCAAAGTGCTAGAAAGTTGATTCATATTTGGTAGAGAAAAGATGCAAGATTTTTTTCACCCATTGAGACTCTTAGTGCTCTAATCTTAAACTATGAGATCACCGGAAATCAATCTTCTTGGATAAAATTAATGCACTTCTGCTGTGTTTGGCAGTACACACTATAACCCTGGAAGACAGGTAGAAAGATCACAAGTTCGAGGCCAGCCTCAGCAATTTAGCCAGGCCCTAAGCAACTTATTGAGATCCTGCCTGAAAAGAGAAAATAAAAAGGGCATCACAAAATATTTCCACTTGTTCAACATTACTTTTTTTTTTTTTTTTTATAATGTCTTTATTTTATTGCTTTGTATGTGGTGCTGAGGATCGAACCCAGGGCCTCATGCATGCGAGGCAAGTGCTCTACCGCTGAGCTACAATCCCAGCCCCTCAACATTACTTTTTTAAAAAATTTTTTTTGTTGTTATAGATGGACAGAATGCCTTTGTTTAGTTTTATGTTGTGCTAAGGATTGAACCCAGTGCCTCATACATGCTAGGCAAGTGCTCTGCCCCAGCCCTTCAATGTTACTTTTTAAAAATGAATTATAAAATGATAAATGCCTTCTCAATTTCAGTGTCAAGGAAAAAAATTGTTTTGTTTTGTATTTTCCGATGAACTTGAACTTCTATAATCACAATTGTTATTCAATGTGTTGGTGCCCATTAGGGCAGAGATTGTGCCTTCTTAGTTCAACATAAACTATTCAGTGTCCAATATATATTTATTGTTTAACATTTAATGGCATATAAATCAATGGAGAGAATGTTCCAACAAGGAGAAATGGTGTATCACATCACATGCTGATAAGAACTGTGAATTATCCACTGAATACGGCAGTAAGAAGGGTATTTACAATTTTTGCAAGTGTAGTTCATTAAAATCTAGATTATGGGGCTGGGGTTGTGGGTCAGTGGTAGAGCACTTGCCTACCATGTGTGAGGCACTGAGTTCAATTTTCAGCACCATATAAAAATAAACAAAAAAAGGTTCATCCACAACTAATATATATATATATATATTTTTTTTTTAAATCTAGATTACAATGAATTAAGAAGAGAGTGATGAGCCAGATGTGGTGGCTCAAGCCTGTAATCCCAGCACTTAGGGAGACTGAGACAGGAGTTCAAAGCCAGCATCAGCAATGGCAAGGCGCTAAGCAACTCAGGGAAACTCTGTCTCTACATAAAACACAAAATAGGGCTGGGATGTGGCTAAGCAACTCAGGGAGACTCTGTCTCTACATAAAACACAAAATAGGGCTGGGATGTGGCTCAGTGGTTGAGTGCCCCTGAGTTCAATCCCCAGTACCAAAAAAAAAAAAAAGAAGAGAGTGATGGAGAATGGAGACCATGTGGAAGAAAGTATAGCATAGTCTTTTCCAGAAGTTTAGCTATTTAGAGAAAGCAGACTTAGAGTGGTATCTGGAGGAAAAAATAAGAAATGGGTGAAAGTTAGTTTTTGCTTTCTAGTCCCATAGAGGCTTGATTATAATTGGCAAATGTTACAAACCAGTAATGAGATGGTCTGGAAATGTGAGAGAGACGGGATGATTAATAGCATAAGTCAGATTTCTCAACTAGTAGTCCCATGAACATGTTATGGGTATGCAACAGCTATTGAGTCACTCACCTTTGGGATGGACTGTGGGAAGACCCCATATGCCTGCATCTTGAACAACTTCTTTGGAATATTCTGAGGGTAGCTAGAAGGGAACAAATATAATGGCATGCCCCTGTACTCTCTACAAGTCATAAAAATGATGGCCAACATTTAGCTCTTCCTTCTCCATCCTAAATCTCAGAAATTTCAGTCTAAGGGCACATTGCTGCTGTTTGTGAGAAAGAGGCCTAAAAAGCAACTGCTGATGTTCATGTCCTAGATACCCTGGACACACAGCTTAGATTCCCAAAGTACATCTGGTGTGGTAGGAACACAAGGAGTCAGGATAGGGCCTCCCAGTAAGGGAAGATACAGGGAGTAGCCCAAGAGAGCAACCCCAAACCTCACTCTTCACACTAATTGCACCTGTCTTGCTTCTTGATGGGTCTGTCCTTCATATGTCTAGGTCAGCTGTAACAATGCATATTAGCACTCTATTATTATTTGACATTCATGGTGGGGGGGGGGGTGTTTACCAGGCATTGAGCCACATCCCCAGCCCTATTTTGTATTTTATTTAGAGATAGGGTCTCACTGAGTGGCTTAGTGCCTCACCGTTGCTAAGGCTGGCTTTGAACTCATGATTCTCCTGTCTCAGCCTCCCAAAGTGCTGGGATTACAGGCGTGAGCTACCGCGCCTGGCTATTTTGACATTCTTGAAATAAAATAATTCAATTGGATTCAAAACTCACCTGGATTATCATGAATTTTTTGTTACATTTGTTCAATGAGAGAAAATTTAAAAACTATTATAGTTTGAACAGTTTTTCAATTATAATTGTAAATATTAAGTGGTTATTGCATTCAAAATTTCTTTTGATAGGAACTACTGAGAATTCAAAAAGATCATCATTTAAAAGTCTTGAGTAGGAAATTTTTATAGCTACCTCAAATTTAAGCCTAATGTTAAAAAGTTATATTTTAGCCGGGCGTGGTGGCTTACGCCTGTAATCCCAGCACTTAGGGAGGCTGAGACAGGAGAATCGCGGGTTCAAAGCCAGCCTCGGCAATTACGAGGCACTAAGAAACTCAGCAAGACCCTGTCTCTACATAAAACACAAAATAGGGCTGGGGGTGTGGCTCAGTGGTCCAGTGCCCCTGAGTTAAATCTCCAGTACCAAAAAAAAAAAAAAGTTATATTTTGAGCCAGGCATGGTGGCGCTTACCTGTAATCTCAGCACTTTGGGAGGCTGTGACAGGAGAATCTCGAGTTCAAAGCCAGTCTCAGCAATTTAGCCAGGCACTAAGCAACTCAGTAAGACCCTGTCTCTAAATAAAACACGAAATAGGGCTGGGGATGTGGCTCAGTGGCCAAGTACCCCTGAGTTCAATTCCTGGTACCAACAAAAAGAGTTAGTTATATTTTGAGAAGTAAGCCCACATTTTAAGATATTTCTTGGAAGTTTTATGCAGTTCAATATTTATTTGAGAAAAGCCAGCATTTATTATCTTTTATCTTCTCTTATATTTTGTATTTTTAGTTGCATATCTATTTATTCATTGATTTGTTTACCAAAGCCTATGTAGATACCTCAATCCTGTATAGTTTATTCTAGTGAAATAAACAAATATTGTGTGTGCCATAATAAAAAAAAGGTTGGGGCATACTGGCCTAGAAGTTCTGAGAGATGGGATAGTGCACAGGTGAACAGATCAGCATAACTAAGAGAACGGCTTATAATCCTTTGTAACAAGGAGAAAGAAGCTAAAGAAAGGTACAGAATACAGGCCAGTTCTTTTATTTATTCACATGTAAGGCCCACTATAGTTTTCAGCTTAATCAAAATGGAGCACTTCTTGAAGATCTTCCAAAAGGCAGGCTTCCCAAGGGATGTAAATTCCCTGATAGGCTTTGTGGTTCATTCCAAATACGCGTAGTTTTGGCTCGGCACTGTGGCGCACACCTGTAATCCCAGCACTTAGGGAGGCTGAGACAGGAGAATTGCAAGTTCAAAGCCAGCCTCAGCAAGGGCAAGGCGCTAAGCAACTCAGTAAGACCCTGTCTCTAAATAAAAACACAAAATAGGGCTGGAGATATGGCTCAGTGGTCAAGTACCCCTGAGTTCAACCCCTAGTACCAAAAAAAAAAAAAAAAAAAAAAAAAAAAAAAAAAAAAAAAAAAAAAAAAAAAAAGAACAACAACAACAAAAAAAAAAACAAAGCCAAATAAGCATAGTTTTATACAAATTAAGCTTGAAGACAATTACCCCAACTCTTTGTTGCAAGCACATTGTCATTCTTGAGTCCTTTCTACTGAGAAAAGGACTGCATAGTGGCATCTGCGACTACGTGAGTTTTTCCTAGATATAATGTGAGAGAGCTACAAAAATCCTAGAGCAGTAAACAGTGTGGCCACCCCAAACCCCCAAGCACCCATGATCCACCAACCTCAACCCCCTGGGAAACTCGGATTACAGGCTAACAGTGAGAAAAAGGAAGTGGAGCAAATCTGAATGGAAGTTTAGACTCAAGGATTAACCAATAGCATTAGTAGTTTTTCAAACCCTGATTAGCATAAATTTGGACCAATAACATTGACCCAACTGCTATATACACTCCTAGACTAGCACACTCAAGCTATCACTTTGTGAGAGTTCTGTTTCTGTTCAAATGCAAAAAAATCCTACTCTTACACCCAAGAAAAAAATGAAAGAAATCCTGGAATCCTAGAATACATCAGAATTTATGCTGGGACATATTCTCCTGCTGCAGATTTTGTGCTTGGTTTCCTTTATTCAGCAGAAGAGATAAAGAGAAATGTCAATAAAATTATGGGGCTCATTCATCCATATTAATATAAACCCAAGAATAAACAGTCTAATCTCTAAGTTTGCAAATCATATAAATCTGTAAGAAAACACCTAGTACATTAGTTTGCATGCAGTGCATGTGAGTCCCTTTTTATTTTTGTTGAAGATTAGAAATACTAGAAAGGAATGTGAAAAATATATAGAGATAAGAAAGCACACAAGTGATGTAATCCAGGCTATTCATTTTGAACTATTCCTATTGAAAACTGCAAATAGTTTGTCCAGCTCTCTAATTAAAATTTAAAACAAGTTTATTTTAAAGGGCAACATAAGGCTTCCAGTGATGAAATATTCCTGTTCTAATCAATACAGTTTGATGGATTACAATATTTCTTTTTTTTTCTTTTATCTCAGTTCTATCTGCAGTACCCTGAGTACTGTGGTTAAACACGAATCTGTCTACTTTGTTATAACTGTACAGAGTCAACTTTTTGTGAAATGTTAGAGAATTTCTTCCACATCTAGATGACTCTCTATTGAGGAGAATCTTTTCTCTACGATGAATATTTGAAAAGAAAGACTCTAAATAGCCATCCTCTGCTTTTCTTTCTTGTATGACAGTTTCATTTTCAGGCAGAAGCCGGGAAGAAAAAAAAAAAACACTCCACAGGAGGTGACCCTGGCTGCAGTGTTCCTCATGCTGTCAATCAACCAGAGAACCATCTGTCCCACTTTAGATTTCAGGAGCCATCATGCACATCTGCTGTGTCTTTTCTAATGTCACTTACAGAACCCACTAAAAGCTGTTAGATGAATTACAGGAACCAGAGTGCAGCTGCATGGGACTGATTTTGAATTTTTGCAGCTGGGTCCTACTCGTCAATCTCAGTTTTGAAACTATTTTTTTTATGAGATTAGAACCACAAAGTGAATAATTCATTTCACAATAATAACTTCTAAGAAAGTGGGTCTTAAATTTTTGTTCTCTGAAAGTTGAAAACATATGTATATAATTTAACAACACCCACCAAGTGTTTAAAAAATTCAAGCCAACAGCAAATATTTAAATAATTATTCATGAGTTTCTCTTAAGAAAAAATATCACCTGAAAAAAATGTTTGTAAAACTGATTCACCAGCCAAGCACCTTCTGATAGGGAAGCAAGTTTGATGTAGGCCATAAAGATGCTAGATGTAAATATTCAGTCTAGAGATCAAAAATATTAATAGCTTGAGGTCAGTTTCTCTACATCAACCTCAGATTGACCAAAAGACAAATATAGTATTGACTTCTTTGTCTTCGAGAGAAATGAGGATTTTCACATTCTTTTTTTTTGGTACTGAGGATTGAACTCAGGGGCACTCAACCACTGAGCCACATCCCCAGCCCTATTTTGTGTTTTATGTAGAGACAGGGTCTCACTGAGTTGCTTAGCGCCTCGCCATTGCTGAGGCTGGCTTTGAACTCACAATTCTCCTGTCTCAGCCTCCCTAAGTGCTGAGATTACAGGCTTGAGCCACCGCACCTGGCTGGATTTTCACATTCTTATGATCTTTTCTCAGGATTTAAAAAGCCCACTTACCAAGAATATTAACTTTAGAAAACTAGTTTTTGCCTCTTCTCTAAACATTTTCTTCACTTGGTTCCAAAAATATCTCACTTTTTCATCTTTTTTTTTTTTCTATCTTACTAACCACTCAGTCTCCTTTGCTGGTTCCTCCTCATCTCTCTGAGTTTGAAATTTTGGGGTGCCCTTTGACTCAGATCTTGAACATTTCTGTAGTCATTTTCTTAGTAATCTCATTCAGTTTCATGGTTTTTCTTTTTTTTTTTTTTTTTGGTACCAGGGATTGAACTCAGGGGTACTCGACCACTGAGCCACATCCCCAGCCCTATTTTGTGTTTTATGTAGAGACAGGGTCTCACTGAGTTGCTTAGTGCCTCGCCATTGCTGAGGCTGGCTTTGAACTCCGGATTCTTCTGTCTCACCCTCCCTAAGTGCTGGGATTACAGGCTTGCGCCACTGTGCCTGGCTCAGTTTCATGGTTTTAAATACCATCTGATAATTCTCGAATTTAGTTTTCCGATACAGACCTCTCTCTCTGGTACTTCAGATTCATAGATAAGCCTAATTTGCATCTCAAACTTTACATATTTCAAACCAAATTTATGGTCTCCAATCACACAACAGGAAACATAAACCTCTTTTTTTCAGTCTTCTCTATCTCATTTGAAGGCAATTCCTCTTTCCAGTTTATTGGACGAAAATCCTTGGAGGTATCCATACCTCTTTTCTTTCTCTCATATTCTACAATAACTCTCTTGGTAAACCTTTGGCTCCATCTTCATAGTATAACCCAGGGCTAGAATGTGGTAGAATCCTTGCCTGTTGTGCACGAGGCTCTGGGTTCAGTCCCCAGCACTAACAAAAAAGCATATCCATAATCTGATTCCTTCTTATTAGATCTGCTGCTACCACCATGGTCCTCATCAACATCATCATCTCTTGTCTAAAGAGATGATTATTACAGAAGGCTCCTAACTTTTTCATTTTTTATTTTGCTTTTTTTATGGAGGGGGATACTGGGGATTGAATCCAGGGATGCTTTACCATTGAGCTATATTCCTAGCTTTTTTTTATTTTGTATTTTGAGACAGGGTGTTGATAAGTTGCCCAGGCTGGCCTCCAACTTGCGATCCTCTGGTCTCAGTCTCCCAAGTAGCTGGCATTACAGGCATGCTCTACTGTACCCACTTGCTTTGGTATTTTCCAACATGCCAAACAGGCATCCATTTTAGTGCTCATGGAATTAATTCTTCCTCTGGGTAGGATATTTGAGTGCCCTCAAATATCTATATGATATGATCTCTCATCTAATTCCACTTTTAATGAAACTTCATCTCCCCAAAAAAGCCTTTCTTGATAATTCTGTTTAAAAATTGCAACTTCTTTCTTTCTTTTCTTCCCATCCTCAACTACTATCCATTACTAGCATTTTCTGTTCTTTTTCCATAGCACCACCACCTGACTTATTGCTTTTAATTACACCTTTTACATCTCTGGGTGAGCACCGTGAGGGCAGGATTGTACTTTTTCACTGATACTTAGTGCTGAAAAGGTGCTCAACTAATATTTGTTAAAAGATTAAATGAATATTAGGGAGGCTGAGACAGGAGAATCGCGAGTTCAAAGCCAGCCTCAGCAACGGCGAGGCGCTAAGTGACTCAGTGAGACCCTGTCTCTAAATAAAACACAAAATAGGGCTGGGGATGTGGCTCAGTGGTCCAGTGTCCCTGAGTTCAATCCCCAGTACCAAAAAAAAAAAAGATTAAATGAATAAATAAATTATAGTCATTAATGAGTATATACCAAATGCCAGGAACTGGATAAGAAGGAAAGAGGTTAAAAACTCAAATGTAGCAAAAAGCAACACACACAGAGCTGCTACAAAGCTAACACACTCTGCCTCTAAAAAACTAAGTTCTTTGGTGGAGATAATATCTAATATGTGTCAAGCACTTACTTTGTGCCAAAGACTATAAGAATTTTAGATATGTTGTTTCATTGAGTTCTCTTTACAAATAAGGGGATCAAAGCACAGAAGTTAAGAGGCACACTCAATGTCCTATAGCTAGTAACCAGTGATGCCACCATTTAAATCTATATCATCTGGCTTTGGAACCCATAAGTTCAATTACCTAAGTGTGTAATTTAAAATGCAATAAAGGTTGAGCATCCCTAATCTATAATCCAAAATCCAAATTTTGGAACATTTGAGATATCAGATTTTTGGATTGGGAAATTCAACCAATACCGTGATTGGGGGAGCCTAAGTCATTACAGGAAAACACGGCAGGGCAGGCTTTCTGGGAGAGGCTATTTTGAGGGCCTGAAAAAGTGCAGCATATGCACCAACAGGTGAGAGAGTGGGTGCTTTGGCCGTCCTAAAAATAATGTCACTGTTATAGAGAATAAAGTGGTAGAGAGCAAGTGACAAGAGCTACACAGTACACAGAGGTCATCCCATGAAAGACTTCCTATGTCATGACAAGGATTTTATATTTTATCTTAAAGGCAATAGGGAAGCCATAGGTGGATTTAAACAAGGTAAAGAAAATAAGATCATATTTAAATTTTAGAAAAATCACTGTCCTTTGTACAGATAACAGATTAAATTAAAGGGAAAGAGATCAGCTACATTAATAGGGCTGCTTTTGTGATCCAAAGGACAAAGGTCTGAACTAAGGTGGTTTAAATGTTGAAGACAGGCAAACAGATTTAAGAAATAATAAAAATGTGTAATCAAAAGGACATAATTATCAACTAAGTAGGATGACTAAGAAGATAAGAATGACTTCCAGGTTAGGTAACAGTATTTGATGATGGATCCACCAAATGACATAAAGGATAATGGGAGAAAATTTTGATAGAGTGGGGAAGGTATTTTCTTTCAAATGTTTCCCCTAATTTAAATGAACAATGCTGAACATGAAACTGTAAATGAATAAAATTTGGATAGTTTTAAGTTCAGAAGACAGAGAAGAGACATTGCCTTTCCTGCAGATCATTACTTTATAAATTCATCATATAACTGCATATTCTATAACCCCATATAATAAAAAAGTAAAACTGCTCACCATCTACATTTAAATATTGTTTTCTTCTAAACAGCTGTAAACTACTCAGACTTAGATTACAGGCAAATTTAGATAAAAGGGACAGGAGAGATTTTGGTAAATCTTTTTTATGGGGGTGGGTACCGGGGATTGAACTCAGGGGCACTAGACCACTGAGCCACATCCTCAGCCCAATTTTGTATTTTATTTAAAGACAGGGTCTCACTGAGTTGCTTAGCATCTCACTTTTGCTGAGGCTGGCTTTGAACTTGTGATCCTCCTGCCTCAACCTCCTGAGCCACTGGGATCACAGGCGTGCACCACCGCGTTGGGCTTTGTAAATCTTATATATCTTTTCCAAACATATCCAAAATTATAGTATTAGCCATACAAGAGTTCAAATTGTTTACTATCTTGATAGTTCCTGTACTAATAATCTGTGGCCATATAACAAATTAGCCCAACATTTAGCATTTTAAAATGACACACATTTATTATCTCACAATTTTGGACGGTTGGTAATTTGGAGGGGGTTAGCTGGGTGGTTCTGGCTTAGGGTCTCTTATGAGATGTGTCAAAATGTAGGCTGGGTTTACATTCATCTGAAGGCTTCTCTTGAGGTTGGGAAAGCCACTTCCAAGGCAACTTACTTCCAGGGTTGGTGGCAGGGCCTCGGTTCCTCTCCACAGGGCTGCTCTGGTGTGAGAGATCAAAGAGTGCAGGAGGAAGCTGCAGGGTCCTTTATGACCTAGCACCAAAGGTCACATACTGTCACTGCTTCCATATTGATTTGTCAGAAAAAAGTCACTAAGTCCACCCTACACTCAAGGGCAGAGGAATTAAGTTCCTCGTCTTTTCCTTCTCCTCCTCCTCCTCCTTCTCCTTCTTCTTTTTTTTTTTTTTTGGTGCCGGAGATTGAACTCAGGGGCACTTGACCACTGAGCCACATCCCCAGCCCTATTTTGTGTTTTATGTAGAGACTGGGTCTCACTGAGTTGCTTAGTGCCTCGCGATTGCTGAGGCTGGCTTTGAACTCACGATTCTCCTGTCTAAGCCTCCCAAAGTGCTGGGATACCAAGTGTGAGCCACCGCGCCCAGCTTAATTTCCACTTCTTGAAGGGAGACATATCAAAGGCCTTGTAGACACATTTAGAACCCATTAGAGGGGCTAGGGCTGTGGCTCAGTGGTAGAGCGCTTGCCTAGCATGCATGAGGCACTGGGTTCGATCCTCAGCACCACATACCAATAATAAATGAATAAAATAAAGATCCATCAACAACTAAACAAAAAAAATTAAAAATAAAATAAAATAAAATAAAACCCATTAGAGTCTCTGATACATAGAACTATAGCTTGATATCAGGGTAGTCTGTCAAATGAATGATTGTTTTTCCAGAAAATGTAGTCTACCTTCCATACCTTCAGTGTCTCATTTCCCATTTATTCTTCAAACTAGTGTGTGTGTGTGTGTGTGTGTGTGTGTGTGTGTGTTAGTTGGGATCAAACCCAGAACTTCAAACCTACTAAGCAAGCACTATACCAGTGAGCCAAATCCCCTGTCCAGACTACTATCTTTTACTTCACTTCTTCTCTGAGCTTCTTCCCTGAAGGTCACTTATGACTTAGTTGCTAAATTAAATGGATAATTTTCACATCTTTCTTTGATATATCTGCAACATTTTATAGCGACCATCATTCCCTGTATGAACTTGCCTCTTTTTTTGGGTCTTCTAACACAGTATTATTTCCTAGTTTTCCATTGTTACATATTCATGTTCCAGGAATATGAACATTTGTGGGATATGAATATTCTTCAAAGATGGCTGCTCATTTGTGCTGGTGTTTCAAATCCACATAAGTTCTTTCTTTTAATTCAGGACTCTGTTTCCAGAAGCCATGCATGTTGTACATATATTATCAGTTGTTTCTCATGGCTGTATGTGCTCTATGCTGTATATCCATCACATTTTACCTTTAAACCCACCTAGACATGGACACACAGGCTACTTAGTACTTTTTTACCATAGTTAGCAAGACAACCAACATCCTTGAACACACCCCCTTAGGGCCTATGAGAGAAGTCTTTGGGATTTCTTGCACCGGAAGGAGTATGGCTCTGTATATACTTTACTGGACAAGGCAGTGCTATATAAATATATATTTGGTACTGGAGATTGAACTCAGGGGCACTCGACCACGGAGCCACATCCCCAGCCCTATTTTATGTTTTATGTAGAGACAGGGTCTCACTGAGTTGCTTAGTGCGTTGCCATTGCTGAGGCTGGCTTTGAACTCACGATTTTCCTGTCTCACCCTCCCTAAGTGCTGGGATTACAGGCTTGCGCCACCGCACCGGCTGGCAGTGCTATATTGATCAGGATGACAGCACCAGGCCATGCTTCCACCAACAGTGCATGAGGCTTCCTACGTACGTCCCCACAATCCCAGCAACTCTTACCATTTATCTAGCTTTCTGATTTTTGCCAATCTTGTCACTATGCAGTAATGGTCTCATTTTTTTCCTGCATTTCACTGCCATTTGAACTATGGTCCTCTAGGGAAGCACAGTATTTGTGTCCCAGGGATGACAACAAAGTACCAAATGTTGGATGACTTAAAACGACAAAAATTTATTGTCTTGCAGTTTGTTCTGGAGGCTGAAAGTCCAAAATCAAGGTATCAGCAGAGCCACCATCTCTCTCATGACTCTAGGGGAGAATCCTTCCTTGTCTCTTTTCATATCTAGTGTTTGCCAGCCATGCTTGTGTTCCTTGGCTTGTACATCACATGGCCACCTTCTTCCTGATGTCTTCACATTGTCTTTCTCTGTGCTTGTCTATTCTATCTCTTGTCTAAATTTCTCCTCCTCCTCCTCTTCCTCTTTCTTTGAGGACACTAGTCATGTTAGATTAGGGCCTACCCTAATGACCTAATTTTAACTCGATTACTTCTGTAATGATACTATTTCCAAATAAAGTCACATTCTGGGTCATAGGGGTTAGGATTTCAATATACTTTTTTGGGGATGCACAGTTCAACCTATCACAGACAGTACATTTACTTCCACGTGAAGCACTACCAAATTAATGAGAAGTCATAAAAGATTAGAAATAATATAATAGGGGCTAGGGTTGTGGCTTAGTGGTAGAGCACTTGCCTTGCATGTGTGAGACCCTGGGTTCGATTCTCAGCACCACATATAAACAAATGAATAAAATAAAGGTCCATCAGCAACTAGAAAAATATTTAAAAAAAAAAAAATAATATAATAAAGCTGGGCGCAGTGGTGCAAGCCTATAATCCCAGCATTTAGGGAGGCTGAGATAGGAGAATCACAAGTTCAAAGCCAGCCTCAGCAATGGTGAGGCGCTAAGCAACTCAGTGAGACCCTGTCTCTACATAAAACACAAAATAGGGCTGGGGATGTGGCACAGTGGTCAAGTGCCCTTGAGTTCAATCTCCAGTACCAAAAAAGAAAAAAAAAAAGTAATAAAAGAAATAATATAACGATACTGTGGCATATTGTGTCACATACTGAATCAGTTGAACACTGAAGGTGCTTACAATAAAAAAATTAGACAACTGGAGCATAAAATATGCTAGTTTAGAGTATTTCATAAGAATAGTTGAACTAGATTATATAATTGTCAAATAAAAAATAAATAACTATTACATACCATGAGCAGATCTATATGTATCATAGCAAACATTTTTTGTTGCATCTACCCCAACCTCCTTTTTTTCTTCTTTTAGTAGAAATGCCCTGATTTTCCTTTGTGAAACAAAGTGTTGCTCCCTGAAGGATAGTGTGGTTGATTTCCACTACCCAGTTCTAGCTATGGGCTCACAACTCAAGCTGGGCTGATGGCTCTCTACCCTGAGTTGGTGGTATATGAGAGAAAGAGGCTCCCTCCATCCCTCAGGGTTGCTTAGCTGGTGGTACCTTCTGGGAAGGAAACCACTGCAGAGAAAAGCAGAGAATGAAAGAGAGAGACAGGTTTCTTTCTTTTTGGGGGGAGGAGTACCAGGGATTGAAATCAGGGGTACTGGACCACTGAGCCACATCTCCAGCCCTATTTTGTGTTTTATTTAGAGACGGGGTCTCACTGAGTTGCCTAGCACCTCGCCGTTGCTGAGGCTGACCTTGAACTCCGGATTCTTCTATCTTAGCCTCCCAAAGTGCTGAGATTACAGGCGTGCGCCACTGTGCCTGGCTAAGACAGTTTCTTGATGCTATCTTTAGAGTATTTGCATCCAGAAGCACAAGGGGTAGATCCACCTCTGGACATTGCAGTTACATGAGTGAAAAAGAATCCCTTTTAATCTAATATTGTTTGAATTGGTGTCTAATTCTTGACACAGAGAGAGTTCCAGTTACTACATGGACTGATTTAGAAAGATGTTCATGAAGTACTGCAAAGACAAAAAAAGTGACACGTAAGACACACACAGGAGGATTCGATTTTTTGGTCAAAAAATAAAAAAGTAAGAAATTTCCGGGATTTCCACAATCCTGAAAAAATAGAGTTGGACCTTCATATCTGCAGGTTCTACATCTGAGGATTCAACCAAGTGCAAATAGAAAATTAAAAAAAAAAAAAAATCTGTACTGAATATATACATGTTTTCCCCCCACATTATTTCCTAAATAATACAATACAGCAACTATTTACATAGAATTTACATTTCACTAGGCACTATATGTAATCTAGAGTTGATTTAAAGTATTCAGGAAAATGTGCATAGTGAATACTATGCTATTTTACATAAGGGACTTGAGTATCCATGGATTCTGGTTTCCATTGGGGGTACTGGAACCAATTCTCTGCAGATAACCAAGAGATGACTATAATGATGGAAGAAATTATCCACAATAGTATTCAACATCCCTGAGAAAGTTAGCACATTTTTCAATTTAGATGCTAAATCAGTAACTGCACTACCGAATTTGCCTCCGAATAAAAATGCATAGGAAAGGGGGAAATTCTCAATCAAAGGGAATATTTAAAGTAAGTAATCATAATCTCTTAAATTTGTATTGTACTTACTTTACAAATGCTATGAATTGTCAGAAGAGCTCATATGGATTTTGTTATTTCCTCTTTACAAATCAGAAGATGATGCTGCAAGAGATTAGACCACAAAATTTTTTTGAGAATTTGTGAATAACTAAGCTGGAACTTGAATTCAGTTCTAGGATTAAAAAAGGAAAGGCAAAAGAAATATATAGCATTGCTGCTTCTTCAGAACCTATAGACCTTTCCCTAGAAAATGTCCATTATAATAACATTAGATATTTTTTCCTGTGACTCATTCTGAAAAGTCATTTCACTCCTTAGGGAAATTCCACAGTATTATTTTTATCCTTTAGGAGTATTTTGTTTTTGATGTTTAGTTTTTATTAGAAATTTTCAATGTAGTGATTACTTGTGTAGTTCTTCAAAAATAATCAGATATCAGGAGAAATTTGAATAAGGCAAATAGCTCCAGAGATTTTTAATATTGTTCTGGAATAGGAATGAGAGGGGAGGGTAGAGGTAAAATGAGATACTTTTATTGACCAAAACTGAATAAAATATTTACAACCTAAACGTTAATGAGCATAAGGAAGACAAGAAGCAGAAAAGTAATTGGTCTACATAGAGAGGGAAATGTGGATTTACAAAAATAGGCAGGAGCCTTAAATAAATCTGAGCAAGAATCTTGTTTGTCCTTAAGGCAGGGCAAGAAGCTTGTGTCTCGCACAAAGACCAGCAAAGGCCATTAAAGGGAATTTTAGGAAGGGAGTGACATTGTTAGAATGGCAACAGAGGAAGTTGATTTTGGCAGCAGCTTTGGGAAAGGACTTGATGAGGAAAAAAAATATGGAGAGAAGGCTTTTCTCCAGGGGAGTCATGTCTGTGCAACCCACATAGGTGGAGTCTAGGTGGGGCTACAAAATGGGAAAGACTGGGCATGCAGGAGTCGCCTGTTTTAAACTTTGCTGGAACTTTTCTAGTTCAAGTCCTTTTAATCCAATCTTATTTTTCAGCTGTCTTCCCACTATTCTTTGAACTCAGCTTTCCTTAGGACTTACTCAAAATCAGGGTAACAACTGTGTATTTTGAAATTGACTATCCACTTTCACCACCTGCATTAACCTTATGTTGTGTATTGACAGGACCCAGACATGTCTGATTAGTTTTCAAGTGCAACCATGTGGGCATTCCAAACTCCAGTAATAAACATTAACACCTTGGGCTTGAAATGTTAAAATAAAACAGCCATTGTTTTGAGCATCATTCTGTGTCATGAATTTATGTTAGGAGGCGGGGGCAGGGGTAAAAAGCTTTTACTCAGACTCTTTCAATAGCTTTGAGCTTGTTGGGACATGAGTTTCAATTCTTTGAACTGTAGTCCTCCCACTATTTATCCAGCAGAGTTCATTGTTGGATAAGCACTTAGCAGCCTGTAAGTTTTCTCTCCTTTATGTTTTCTATTTTGAAACTGTCGCTAATTTCATTTGTACTGAGTTGCTTTATATTTTAAAACTATATCCAGACTAAATGTGGATGTTAATGCATGGGAATTACAATCTCAGTTGTCAAAAAGAAAATCCTGTAATAAAAACTGTTATTATTTTCATACATGTTATTTTTTTAATCATGGAATTTAAGGAGTTCAATGAACATCAATTACCAGACTTTTTTTTTTATGACTTAGGTCCTTAATAGCACATCAATTTTCAATTTTCATTGGTGTAATCTAGGAAAGACCAATGCCAGCTTTAGGTTGATACATTTTTTTTGTTTTTAGTTGTAGATGGACACAATATCTTTATTTATTTATTTATTTTTATGTGGTGCCGAGGATCGGACCCAGTACCTCATGCATGCGAGGCAAGCACTCTACCACTGAGCTACAATCCCAGCCCCTAGGTTGACACTTTTTTATATCAACTGGAGGATTCCTAGGGTAAACAAGTTACACAGTACAGTTGATTGAATCACTGGTGGACATGCCAGGGAGTTACAGTATACGCCTTTGCACACTGAAGGCAAGAATTTTCTAAGCAAATATATTCTCGATGATTATCTGTAGAAAGACTTGGAAGGATTTAAACAAATCCTTGAGAACCCCATTGACACATTTAAAATCAGCCCTTTGCCTCTTGTCATGCCACCTCCTGAAGGGAGGGCCACATGACTAGCAATGGGCACTATACCACCTGCCTTTTCCTATAAAGTGTTAAAAAATCAGGCACAAAGCGGAGGCTATAAGGAGGAGTGAAGTTCACCTTCCCTAACTGACCCCACAAAATTAATCCACTAGAGCCAGGAGCAGTGGCGCAAGCCTGTGATCCCAGCACTTAAGGAGGCTGAGACAGGAGAATCCTGAGTTCAAAGCCAGCCTTAGCAACGGGGAGGCGCTAAGCAACTCAGTGAGACCCTGTCTCTACATAAAACACAAAATAGGGCTGGGGATGCGGCTCAGTGGTAGAGTACCCCTGAGTTCAATCTCCAGTACCAAAAAAAAAAAAAAAAAAATTAATCCATTAGGCCAAATTTCTCATGTACTTGCGAGCAAACAGAAGTCCAAGCCCGCTCTGTTACTATCATTCATGCAGTTAAGAATATCTATTGGTCTGAACCATTTTCCACCTCTCCCCAACAAAAGACTTCCCACTGTGCTCTGGAATCTATGGATCCTCCTGCTGCTCAGCTCTCCCAAGCAGTAGCCAAGGGTCCCCCATACCTCCCTTACACAGCAACTACAGCAGATGTCTTTGTTTCTCATTGCTGCTTTTGAATATTTTTATTGTTCTTCCTCCCTAAAAACAAAACAAAACAAAGGAATAAACAAAGAAACAAAAAACCTCTCAGCTTCTTTGAAGCATACTACCACTTCCTTTCACTCAGACCCCTACCTTTCTTTGTTGAGTCATTGACCATTCTCTTATTAATGTTTTCTTATTCAACAAAGATTTTAGCATCTAGTCTTCTCTCTCCACCACTACCCCATGTTCCTATGCTTGGTGACTTCAGCATCTACAAAAATTAACTTGTAAATATACTAGCCTCGAGCAAGGCGTGGTGGCTCAAGCCTGTAATCCCAGCACTTAGGGAGGCTGAAACAGGAGAATTGGAATTCAAAGCCAGCCTCAGCAACAGCGAGGCACTAAGCAACTCAGTGAGACCCTGTCTCTACATAAAACACAAAATAAGGCTGGGGATGTGACTCAGTGGTGGAGTGCCCCTGAGTTCAATCTCCAGTACCAAAAAAAAAAAAAAAAAAAGAAAAGAAAATATATACACACACACACACACACACACACTAGCCTCAGCCAGACACAGTGGCACAAGCCTGTAATCCCAGCAGTTTGGGAGGCTGAGGCAGGAGGATCAGGAGTTCAAAGCCAGCCTCAGCAACAGCAAGGTGCTAAGCAACTCAGTGAGACCCTGTCTCTAAATAAAATATAAAATAGTGCTGGGGATGTGGCCCAGTGGTTGAGTGTCCCTGAGTTCAATCCCTGGTACAACCTCCCCACCAAAAGAAAGATTCTAGCCTCTCAATCCCCTAATCTATCTTTCTTGGCGGGCAGAGCAGTACTGGAGATTGAACCCAGGGGTACTTTACCACTGAGCTAAGATGCTGAGGCCGGCCTTGAACTTGCAATCCTCCTGTCTCAGACTCCCGAGTTGCTGGCATTACAGATGTGTGCCACTACACCCAGCTAATCTTATTTCCAACATTATTTTCTTTTACTCCATTTCAGTAAAACACTATCATGATCATATTCCTTACAGGATTTATTATTATCACCTTCAAAGACATTGATTTCTAGAATTCCATTTTTTTCTCTCCAGTCATCTCTTCTCTTTTTAGCTCTACCACCCTCATCACCCCCACCCCCCAACCAATCCCTTTGGTGCTGGGGATTGTACCTCAGGGCATTTTACCACTGAGCTACATCCTCAGCCTTTTTTATTTTTTTATGACCTGAACTCTTTATTTATATACAGTTGTAGATGGACACAATATCTTTATTTTATTTTTATGTAGTGCTGAGGATCGAACCCAATGCCCCACACATACTAGGCAGGTGTTCTATCCTTGAACTACAACCTCAGTCCCCTAGCCTTTTTTATTTTGAGATAGGGTCTCAGTTGCTTAGGGTCTTGCTGAGCCTTTGAGGCTGGCCTCAGATTTGGTGATCCTTCTGACTCAGGCTCCACAGCCACTGGGATTAGGGATTACAGGCAGGTGCCATTGCACCAGGCCCCAGCCAACCTCTCTGGGGCAGCCAATCTAGTGACCCATCACTTCTTCACTGTCCTGTTCATCTTTCCACTTATGCTACTGTCTTTCCACTTATGCTACTGCCTCATTCCTCGCACACACCCTTAACTATCTTGTGGTTCTCACTTTCCATATAACTCATTAGAAAAACCTAGCCTAATTCTGGGTTGAGTATAATTCATCATGTGTTTCACATCAGCACTGAGCAGTTAAACATTGCTAGAGAACAATATGCAGTATGCTGACCAATGTGTTTTTGTTTTTATTTTTTGCAGTGCTAGGAATTGAACCCAGGGCCTCCTGCTTATTAGGCAAGTGCTCTTACCACTGAGCCACATCCCTAGCCCTGCTGGCAGATCTTACTTCAAAAATGTTTTAAACCTAAATTTCAAATCCATCTTTACTTGTTTAACAATATTGTCTGGTCTTTTCCACTCTCTTCAATAATTATTTCATAGGCTCTCATCTTTCTTCAACTTTAAGCATCGCTAACATAACATCTCACTTTTAAATAATGACTCCCCTTCTTCAAGGATAAAATAGAAGTAATTGGAAGAAAGCCATCTCATCTTTCCTTCACTACATCTATCAGTCTGCTAGCACTTGCAGTCACATGAGTGACTTTCCCTTCTGTTACCTGCATCCACGTCAGTGCTCTCATCCAAAGCCAACCTTTCCACACGTGCATTAGATCCTGTCTGTTTAGCCCATCAACTATTTCAATCCACCAATATCCCCTGCATCCACATGTTTCCTTCTCTTCTTATCAGGTGTGGTGGTGCACACCTATAATCCCAGTAACACAGGAGGCTGAGGCAGGAGGATCGTAATCACAAGTTCAAGGCCAGCCTGGGCAACCTAGTGAGGCCTTAAGCAACTTAACAAAACTGTCTCAAAGTTTAAAAATTAAAAAAAAGGGGCAGGGGAAGGGCTGGAAATGTAGCTCAGTGGTAAAGCACTCTGGGTTCAATGCCACTATTAAAAAAAAACAGAAGAAGAAGGTAGTATGTATGTGTGCATGTGCATATTTGTGGATTGATTAAAATGAGGCAGTAAACCCCATTGATATGTCAGAAAGTTCATAATCATATTATACTTTGATGGTTACTGACTCTAGTTATTCTTTAGCCAAGTCTGCTTTGACTTGGGTTATTTAAGTCACAATGTACTTCTTTCCAGTGGGATGTGAGATGAAGACATTGCTCTCATGATTAATGTATCAATGAGCACTCATGTAATCTAATCTATAGGATTCTCTGTCTCTCTGTCTCTGTCTCTTTCTTCAGAGTACTGGGGATTGAAACCAGGGACTTTCTATGATTGAAATCCCTAGCCCTTTATAATTTTTATTTTGAGAAAGGGTCTTCCTAAATTGTCCAGTCTGACCTTGAACTTGAGAGCCTCCTGCTTGAGCCTCCCTAGTGGCTGGGATTACAGACATGCACCACCATGCCTGGTTTATCTCTGGGTTATTTTTTTTTTTTAACAACCCAGGATTCTACTGCTCTATTCTGTCTCTTTTTTAAAAAAATATTTTTTTAGTTGTTGATGGACCTTTATTTTTTTCATTTATTTATACGTGGTGCTGAGAATTGAACCCAGTGCCTCAAGCATGCTAGGCAAGTGCTCTACCACTGAGCCACAACCCCAGCCCCAATCCTATATTCCTCCTTTTGTTGTCTCTGTGTATGTGTGTATGGTAGGACTGGGGGAGAGTCCACAAATCTCTTTACCGCTCTCTTTTCTTTTCCCTTCATTGACATTCTTCTCCCAAAATTTGTTAGGAGAATTCTACTTGCCTTAAACTCAAAGCTAATGTAGACCCTAAATAACCTGGTGGTCAGGTTGCTCCCAGTGATTTAGGAGGCCAAGGCAAGAGGATCACATGTTCAAAGCCAGCCTCAGCAAATTAGCAAGGTCCTGTCCAAAAATAAAAAAAGGGCTGGAGATATGGCTTAGTGGTAAAGAGCCCCTGGGTTTAATCTCCAGTACCAAACAAACAAACAATAACAAAAACACTCTGGGGGCAAAAATCATGCCGATGTTGTTAGCTGCATTCACAGTAACTAGCACATTGCTTGGCACATAATTGACATTAAAAATTTAGTGTGGAGCCGGGCGCGGTGGCTCAAGCCTGTAATCCCAGCACTCAGGGAGGCTGAGACAGGAGAATCGCGAGTTCAAAGCCAGCCTCAGCAATGGCGAGGTGCTAAGCAACTCAGTGAGACCCTGTCTCTACATAAAACACAAAATAGGGCTGGGGATGTGGCTCAGTGGTCGAGTGCCCCTAAGCTCAATCCCCGGTACCAAAAAAAAAAAAAAAAAAAAAAAAAAAAATTTAGTGTGGAATCAGTGTATGAATGGAAAATAAAAACTTCCAAGCTTACAAACATAAATCTAGCTTTTTAAAACAACAACAACAAAAAAAAATTTAGGGCCTAATAGAGAAAAAGACCCAATCTTTGTAGAAATCAAAATGTTTCATGGAAGAGGATTGTCATGTTGGAAAGTTCAGCAACCATCCTTTATGGAACTTCCTAAGAGTATCACTTGAATGGTGGAATAAACAACCATTCTGACCATCATGTGGGTCTCAACCTTAACCTTATAGGATCCAAAATCCAATTTGTCAGCATGCAAACAATAGATCCACTGCTTAGAACCAGGCTGACTTTACTGGAACATGCAATAATAGTGTAGGCGCCAGAATGCCAACTTATTAGTTTATCAGAAGAACTATAATCAACATGGGAATTGGAATACATGAAGTCTATATAATCAGTACATACCTGTAGGTAGACCTTTATAGGAAGTCATATCAAATCATAAGAGTGCTTGGTAAATAGGGATTGGAGATATACCACAGCACAGTGATTAAGACTCCAGACAAACTTGACTTCGGATCTTAAGTCTGCCACTAAATAGCTCTGTGACCTTGGGCAAGTTACTTAAGCTCTGAATCCTTCAATTTCCTCATCTGTAAAATGGGGATAATAATAGTCCCTGCTTGTAGATACCCTTTGGGATGAACATGGGTTTACTTCCTCTAAGAAAAACTACTTTCTCTAGGTCTCTCCTTCTATAACCATAGCTTCTAGAATCCCTGTTTTCCTTTTTTAAATTTTTTAGATGTTGATGGGCCTTTGTTTTATTCATTTATTTATATGTGGTCCTGGGAATCGAACCCAGTGCCTCACACATGCTAGGCAAGTGCTCTACCACTGAACCACAGCCCAGCCACTCCTTTTTTTAAGGGGGGCATCCTGGGGTTTGAACTCAGGGGCATTTGACCACTGAGCCACATCCCCAGCCTTATTTTTTTTTGTATTTTATTTAGAGACAGAGTCTCACTGAGTTGCTTAGTGCCTTGCTGTTGCTAAGGTTGGCTTTGAACTCGCGATCCTCCTGCCTCAGCCTCCCAAGCCATTGGGATTAGAGGCATGCGCCACTGTGCCTGGCCTAGCATCCCTGTTTTTCTATTGTAACAGTGTACCACAGTCCACAGGGAAATGGATGAGGACTGAACTCCTTATTTAGGTGGGGCCAGTCAGTTTCTTTCATAGGGATTCACAATTTACTCAATTGTTTATTTAAATCACATTAATTAAAAATTTTTTTGCAGTGCTAGGGATTGGCTTTATGCATGCCAGGTAAACACTCTAGTACTGAGTTGTACCCCCAGCCCATTGTTTGCAATTTAGATATGAGATTCAATCCGGTCTGGTCTGTTTATATGAAGAGAATGATGTGATCTTGGATCCCAAGGCTGCCTCTTTGGAGTAATGATACCTGCCCATATGCTGCCAGAGTTATCTGAGGCTAGGTCTGCAGAGAAAGGAAGAAGTCAATGAAACACACTTATCCAGAGAAACAGAGACTGGGACCATGGGCAGTGCAGAGAGGGGCTGGGGCAGTCACCCCACTGTTCCAGGTCCTGCAGAGGCTCAGCAGTTTTGCCCTTTCTTGAAATGTTTCTGTGTCCTCCTCTTGGTTAAGAAGTTTCACTTCTTGGATAAGTTAGTCAGGCTTGGCTTCTGCCATTTGCAACAAAATAACCTCAACCAACACAGCTTTACATGGTATTTTAAAGAAGCTATAAATTAGCACAGGTAGAACATATGTAATAGTAGTATTTCTGCTGCTGAGATTGACAACCTGATGCTTGAGTCAAGGCATCCTTTCTCTCCTAGGGCTTGGAGGAAAGCTTCCAGCAGTATTCTGTGACTTTCCTATTGCTCATCATGCCCTTCCTTATGGACATTTTCATCCTTTTAGGTACAATGGCACATTTTATCCCTTTCAGACATGTCTTGTAGTGTTGGGAGCCATTCTGTCCCATTATTGTGACTTTGGATTTCTCCTAGGATTCATTAGGTGTTGGCTTTACAATGAACTCCCAGAGCCCTTGAGACTCCTGTCATTTCCACATTCCTTAACGACACTGATGTAGTCCCCACACACTGACAAGAGTTTATGTCCAGGGCTGGGGAGGTAGCCCAGTGGTTGGAGTGCTTGCCTCGGAAGTGTGAGGCACTGGGTTTGATCCTCAGCACCACATTAAAAAAATAAAGATACTGTGTCTATATACAACTTAAATTTTTTTTCTAAAAAAGAGTTTATGCCCCACTTAGCCTGTCCATTTGTGGTACTAAATGAGCTGTGAGGACTCTGTTATATGTCTTACTCTCACCTTCCATTTATAGATTCCTTAGGGCCATGCATGGGGCTTATAGCCAGACTTCTCTCTCTCCAGCTGCTCTCAGCATATCATAATTCAATATTACTCTTTCACTCTCTTGAATTCTCTGTTAACCTTCTTGGACCCCACTCTTTTGAGAACTAACTCTGATGCAGGTAAGGGCATTTGAAGAACTTGAGGAACAGAAGATAACAGATTTGATTCAATTGTCAGAAAACAGTGGGAGATGATACTAGAAAAATAAATTGAGGTCTGGGATGTGACTGCCACTAAACAAAAATGACAACAGTAAACAACCACCACAATCACCCAGATTCTGAGGCTCCTGGTATCTCCATGTCAGGAGGAAGAGATTAGCAGAAGTCCAGATACTTTTCCCCTGGCAATCACCCAGCATTGACTTCTGCCTCTGTTATGGTGGACAGTGAATGCTTTCCCATTGGCACTGCCACTTTAGTGGCATTTATTTGCTATTGCCACCATCTTCACCACTTTTGCTGGAAGTTATTCAGTCACAAGGTTTTCCATGTGAAGGACACTTTTGATGTCAGAACCATTTTGATGCTAGAACAAATTGTTTTCTTACTTGCATGGAAATTACCAGGCTGACATCGTACAGGCTAAAAATGTTCACATAGCAGGACTTCTATAAATAGATCCAAAATACTAAATTGTGTTGAGTGGGACTTCACAAGAGCCATCAGATATCTACAAATGGTTTGTAAAGTTCATCTATGGAAAATATGACCTGCTAACATACCAGGGCATGCAAAGCTGAAGATTCTTAGAGGGAGGAAAATCCCTTACAGATAAAGATTTACATTGCTTCACCAGTTGACTAAAAATATAATTCCCTATAGGCAAGGTATCTCTTTGAAGGACAATTTAGAAGAGTGTTCAGTTATTATGTTTTTTCCCCCTATGTGAAGGGATAGTTTACTAAAAGAGGATTTTATGTTTTCATCTGGTTTGTAAAATATTTACTATGTTGGAAGATAAACAATTTCTGATGTGGTAAACATCTGGAAAAAGTGATAAATTAATTCCATGTTGTTTTGTCACTTGAACTTGAGTCTTTTCTTCTCCATTATAGTATTACTAGTATAGCTACTACATTACAAATCTGCTTATCATTTACATAATTAATATATGGGATATTCATAAATGCATACACATATATGTTATCCCAATGTCAACTATCAAACACTCAAATTCAGGGCAGATTTATTCTTGCAGAAAGGGAGTAAAACCTTAAGTCTCTTATTTGGATAGTTTAAAGAAAAAAGAAGTACTATTCAACAGATGAATCTATTATTAATAGTTTTTAGATAATTATGGCAAAGCTGTATAGGCACACACCTATAATCCCAGCAACTTAAGAGGCTGAGGCAGGAGGATCACAAGTCCGAGGCCAGCCTCAGCAAATTAGCAAGGCCTTAAGCAACTTGGTGAGATCCTGCCTCAAAAGAAAATGTAAAAAGGGCAGGAGATAGAGCTCACTGGTAAAGTGCTAACTGGGTTCAATTTTCAGTACCCTGACCCATCCCCCCCAAAAAAGAGTATGTGAATAAAAATTATTGGCCACGGGCTGTGGATATAGCTTAGTTGGTAGAGTGCTTGCCTTATGTGGACAAGGTCCTGGGTTCTAATCCCCAGGACCACACACACACAAAAAAAATTATTGGCCAAATCCTCTTTTTCACTTTACTAGATAGCCTCACAGAAATATTTATTCAAAAATCATGGTTGTA
The DNA here is from genome assembly GCA_004024805.1 of Geosciurus inauris. Taxonomy (NCBI): domain Eukaryota; kingdom Metazoa; phylum Chordata; class Mammalia; order Rodentia; family Sciuridae; genus Geosciurus; species Geosciurus inauris. The sequence goes on along the minus strand of PVHX01010816.1, from coordinate 26,712 downwards.
GCTGGGCGTGGTGGCTCAAGCCTGTAATCCCAGCACTTAGGGAGGCTGAGACAGGAGAATCACGAGTTCAAAGCCAGCCTCAGCAATGGCGAGGCACTAAGCAACTCAGTGAGACCCTGTCTCTACATAAAACACAACATAGGGCTGGGGATGTGGCCCAGTGGTCGAGTGCCCCTGAGTTCAATCTCCAGTACCAAAAAAAAAAAAAAAAAAAATTTTGGTTGTATTATTATTATTATTATCCTAATTGGCTAGCAAGATTACTATAGTACCTTTCTGAGGTTTTCACAGAATCTAAGAGTTACCTGGAAAAGTGAGTAAAACTAAATGTATAAGCCAAAATTTGGAAAAGCTGCCTCCTCCTTTCTCCTTGTTCTTATTTGAAAAATTTCATTCAATTTTTTTTTCTTTTAAGATCAGTTAATGTGCTGGGCATGGTAGTGCAAGCCTGTAATCCCAGCAACTTGGGAGGCTGAGGCAGGAAGATCACAAGTTCAAGGGCAGCCTCAGCCCTCAACAATTTAATAAGACCCTGTTTCAAAAAAAAAAAAAAAGAGCTGGGGCTGTAGCTCAGTGGTAGAGTGCCCCTGGGTTCAATCCCCAGTATGAAAATAAATAAATAATCACTAATGCTTTTAGCTATAATGAATTATGGCATGTTTACTAACATGTTTTTTCTTTATCTTGAAAAAAGAATAAGTTTTAATTTTGAATTGAGTTTTAAAGCAGAAAAATAGACAAGTAGGCTTTTCTCGAATCTGTAATAAAATTCAAAATGCTATTCATTAAGATTTTTTTCTGAAGGGATAATGTCTCTGTGTACAAGGCAAAAAACAAATTGAACATTCCCTTAATTATATGATGAGTTAACTAGTAAAAATGGGCCCAGTGGATACCAGCAAGAGATACCCTTTTGTGGCTGGCATGCTGGCAAAAATTGATACCATTGCAACAGTTTAATAAAAATTAATTCTGCCTAAAAATTATTTCTGTCTTAATTGTTGGCATCAGAATTCCTCTTAGGAAGGGTTTCAAATTAATTTTGTTTGGAAGAATGCCTCAGTAAGTGATTGAGACCATGAGGTCTTTGATGTCAGCTGGTGACCAACCTTTTGAGAGGGAGTCAAAACTGCTTAGTTTGGGAATTTGCTCTACTGGAGGAGAGAAATTCTTAGGTACTGAGAGAATATTGAGAAGAAGACAAAGGAGGGAAAAGGGCAGGTCAACAGCAAGTGAGCATGATCCAGAGGTCATGGCAGAGGGCCATGAGAAACTATTGGTCATAGGTGACTGAGAGGACTCTGGAAGAAAGAGCATATAAGATACAGTAGCTAGGCACGGTGATGTACACCTGTAATCCTAGCCTCCTGGGAGGCTGAGGCAGGAGGATCAAGAGTTCAAAAGCAACTTAGTGAGACCTTGTCTCTAAACAAAACAGAAAATAGGCCTGGGGAGGGGCTGAGATTGTGGCTCAGTAGTAGAGCGCTTGCCTCACATGCGTGAGGCACTGGGTTCAATCCTCAGCACCACATAAAAATAAATAAATAAAATAAAGATATGGTGTCCATCTACAACTAAAAAATATTAAAAAAAAAAAATAGGCCTGGGGATGTGGCATAGTGGTTGAGTGTCCCTGAATTCAATCCCCAGTTTCTCCACCCCCCCCCCAAAAGATACAGTCATACCTTGGTCTCCCAGGGGGATTGGTTCTAGGACCCCCCAAGAGTACCCAAATCTGGGCATGCTCAAGTCCCTTACATAAAATAGTATAGTTAACTGGGGGTATAGCTCAGTGGTAGAGTACATGCTTAGCATGCCAAAAGCCCTGGGTTCCATCCCTGGCACTTAATCAATTAATTGAATTAAATAGCTTGGCAACCTAACACACATCTTCCCCTGTACTTTAAATCATTTCTGGGTTATCCTTATAATACCTATTACCATGTAAATGCTATGTAAATAGTTGTAATACTTTGTTATTTAGGGAATAATAAGGAAAAAACAACATATTCATTACAAGTGCAATTTTTAAAAAATGTTTTAGATTGACAGTTGGTTAAATCCATGGATGCAGAACTCACAGATCTGGAGGGTTGACTGTGTGTCAGATACTACTATGAGCTATTTATGAAGCTATGCCTGGTGGGACAACTTCCTCTGACTCTTGGTTCTCCAGTCAATCTACCAAACTCACAATGCTGCTCTACATTTGCTGGGTTTCTCCATAGTGGAAGAGTCTCAGAAGTGAGTCTTAAGGGACATTGAATGAGCCTGGAGGCAAAGGTGAAAATAAAATCTTCCATCCCCTGTGGTTCACCAAAATCCACCAGAGACCTTTTAGAAAATCATCATGATTTTCTAAATCTTAAGGGACCAGGTGTCTCCAGCTGGCATGCAGGAATTTATGGGAGGGAATATGTTTGTTTCCTTATGGTTATCAGCTAAAATACAGGATGTCCAGTTAAAGTTGAATTTTAGATAAACAGAGAGTACTTTTTAGGATAAATATGTCCTAAATATTGCATTGGGTATATTTTTGTACCACTGAGTGCTCTTTACAAAGGCTTCTGCAGATATCCAAGGCAAGTTACCTCATTGAATTTGGTCCTCATTCCCAGTAAACAATGTAATCTCTTACCAGCGTCTGAATCAAGGCTATGGATAAAATTGTTATAGTTTGGATATGGTGGCCCTTTAGGCAATGGAGGAATGTCCAGAAGTGAACTGATTAGATTATGAGACATGTGACCTCATTGATGGATTAATCCATTTGATGGATTAGTACCTTGAATGAACTGCTGGGTGGTAATTGTAGCAGATGGGGCTGAAGGAGGTGAGTCACTGGGGGAGTGTCCTTTGGGATTGTTTTGTCCCTGGTTCTTCCAGTCTTCTTTCTCTGCTTTCTGGCTGCCATAAACTAAGTAGATGTCCTCTGCAAGCTCTTCCATCATGATATTCTGCCTTACCTCAGCCCCAGTTCATGGCTGACCATGAACTGAATCTCTGAAACCATGAGCCCCAAATAAACTTTCCTTTCTAAGTTGTTGTTCTCAAGTATTTTTGTTAAAGAGATAAAAAAAAATTGACTATCACAGACATATACCTTCATTTCTCTCTGATCCTCTTTCCACCTCACTCTTATCTTTCTTCTGCAATTATTGCCCCTAATTCTGAAGATTGGAGTCAACCAAGACTGTACTGAGGGAAGAAATCAAGAGGCTGTGTGTAGTTTAGTTTCCTCCTTTGTAATGGGTGGAAACTAATGGCTACTTACAGGATTGTAATGAAATTTGGGTGCATTGGTACATGTAAAGCAGTAAGAATAGTAGGTGGCATGAATAAAATAGAAACATTTGGCTTAAAGTCCAGAGTCTGGGGTCTAGGGCCTAGAAGCCTTAGGCCATTACTCTTGTCCCTCACTGATACATTCTCTATACTGTAGCTAGCGATCTTTTAAAAATACAAATCTGATCATGTGCTGGCCTTGATTTAAAGTCTTCAGTGGCTTCCTACTTACTACTTTGATGAAAAAGACATTAGGCCCCAAATGCTTTTGCTCTTACCTGCTCCTCCACCTTCTCTGTTTGCTACTCTCCCCTCCACTTTATACTTCCCAGGCAAGCAGGCCTGTGGGTGCCCTCGAGGTACTGCAATGCCGCCTGTCTTGCTTGAAATGTTTTCCTCCTTCCCATCCTCCATTGTGCCATGTCAATTTGTGCTCATTTTTAAATCCTTATTAAAGAATCCTTCCTCGGGTATGTCTTCCCTGACCCCCTGGTCTAGATTTCAATTAATAGTTTAGACACCTGTACTTCTCTTTCATTGCCATTTATTATAGATTCTAATTAGTTATTTGTGTGATCACTATACCACAAGCTCCATGAGGACAAGGATCATGTCCATCTTGTTAGCCATTAACTCTCAGGCCAAGCACAGTACTTGACATATAGGTTTTTTCTGTTTTTTTGTTTTTTGTTTTTGGTACTGAGGATTGAACTCAGGGTTACTTGACCACTGAGCCACATCTCCAACCCTATTTTGTGTTTTATTTAGAGACAGAGTCTCACTGAGTGCCTTGCCATTGCTGAGGCTGGCTTTGAACTTGTGATCCTCCAGTCTTAGCCTCTCAAAGTGCTGGGATTACAGGTGTGCGCTACCACACCCAGCTCTTTTTTTTTTTTTTTTCCATGAATTATATTTGTGTCAGATTAGGGGCAGCATACTATGGCTCGTGGGCCAAATGTAGTCCTGTTTTTGTATGACTGGCAAGCTAAGAATGGTTTTTATTGTTTTAAATGGTTGAAAAAAATAAAAGGAATAATATTTCTTGACATGTGAAAATGAAATGAAATTCAACTTCGGTGTCCACAAATAAAGTATTATTGTACCTAATCCTACATGATAGTTTATATATCGTATTTGATCACTTTTATGCTATAGCCACAGTGTTAAGTAGTTGCAACAGAGACCACATTGCCTGCAAAGTCAAAAACATTTACTTTTGGGTCTTGTACAGAAAAAGTTTTCTGACATATGTGTTAGACAATCGTATTTCTGAACTCTAGGGCAGCTTGTGTTCAAAAGCACCTGCAGGTGGCTTTTCTCAATTGTCAACTGTTTGCTTCTGTTGCTGAAACAAGTGGTCTATTTGTTTTGCTTAGTTGGTAGGATTAATTAAAGCGAGTTTTCTTTGTCCTTTGTTTTTCTTCTCTATCAACAGACAGAAGTCCCCTAAAGGACATCAGCCAGGGTATGATCATCAAATTCTCTCCCCGCAATCAGAAGATTTCCCTGTTCTTTGAATAATTCACAAATTTCTTTCCAAAAGAGACAATGATTGGTAGGTGGTAGCAGTACATTTAAATAGAGTGCTTACATTTTCCCTTTTACTTTCCTTCAATTCAAAACAGGGAACAGACTGAAAGCAGCTTCTTTTAAAAGGATCATATCCCTTCCTACTTACAAATTCATACACATTACAATCTAGTAAGATTTCAAGATAGTTTTAAAGTGATTTTACCATAATAGTAGATAACCATCAAAACAGGGACAAACTATGCCTTTAAAAATTTAAATTAAAATTATTTCTGGAAAGTAACCACTGTATATGTTTTTTGGATGCTGAATTCAAAGGTATTTTTAGGGACAGGATAGACAGAGGGAACTAAGCTGAATATAGATGTCTTTATATAATTCCTTTTCCTTTGAAAAGTTGTGACTGGAAATATCTAAATTGAATAATATTTTAAAATTCAACCCTTGACTTATCTCTTCTTTATGTTAACATTTCCACAGAGTGAACATCTTCAGAATGGAAGTTCTCTTGTGATAATAAAAGGAAAGAAAAATGTTAAAATACTAACATACTGGCAATAAATACTTTGGATAAAGTTGAGATCTTATTGATAAAGATGTCTCAATTAGTACAAATGATAATAAAATATATAGTTTGTAAATGATCTAAATAGGTGTAGAAATTGAAGTAGTTCAAAATAAATGTAATTTTTTTTAATATATATTTTTTTAGTTGTAGATGGACACAATGTCTTTATTGCTTTGTATGTGGTGCTGAGGATCGAACCCAGGGCCTCACGCATGCGAGGCAAGCGCTCTACCGCTGAGCTACAATCCCAGCCCTAATTTTTTTTTTTTTTGGGTACTGGGGATTGAACTCAGGGGTACTCGACCACTGAGCCACGTCCCCAGCCCTATTTTGTGTTTTATGTAGAGACAGGGTCTCACTGAGCGCCTTGCTGGTGCTGAGGTTTGCTTTGAACTCGTGATTCTCCTGTCTCAGCCTCCCAAAGTGCAGGGATTACAGGCGTGTGCCACCGCGCCTGGCTAATAAATGTAATATTTTATTAATGGAAGGTGTTCTCATATACATTGTTCATTTATCCCAAGGAACAAGAAATTAATCATTTAATACAGTTGAGAAGGAAATAGAATGTATCTAGATCTTTACCATGACATCAGAAAATCTCTTCTATGGGATTGTTAGCCATTATGAACTATCTCATCATAAATGAGATAGTTTAATAGATTAATAAACCATTTAATAGATTAATAAATGGTTAATAGATTTATATCTGATTGGTTTGCATTATTATAAACATGCTTTGCATTAATAAAACAAACATTCCTCCATATGCTTTAATGAGGCTCACATTATCATTAGCATAACTCTGTGACATAGGATAGATGCTGTGGTAGTTATTGGTAGATAGCAGGGCTTAACCTAAGTTATTGGAAGCTTAGAAAATATATGTATTATATGGATAAAATAATAATTTAAGTTCAAAGAGAACTTAAATTTTTATTATTTGTCTCTTTGACAAACAACGGTGGAACCTCTTAAGGACTAGGAGCAATATATGTCCCAAAAGGAGAGGAGGTATCTATAAAGCCTTGTAGATGCATAAAGGAATTCAAGAGGCATTTTGCAAGAATCTCTAGAAACAATATTGGTTTCTCTACTTACATTCAAGAAAATTAGTGATGACCCTCGAATATTTGCTCTTAGGAGGAGTAAAAATTAACGAAAACTCGTTTTTTATTTCCCATGGATATCATGGAAGAAATGTTAGGAATATTCTAATTTCTAAATAGGTGAAAAGAAGCATCTGATCAAGTAAGGTGAAGTAGAGTATTCTGGCCTCAGTTGGAAGGCTGTTAAACCCTTCATAATGTTAAAATTCATTCAATACAAAGCTCTTTCATTCTGAAGTTATAACCTTCCCAATGTTGGTTTTAAAATATTCTTATTCTGTAAAATAATGAGAGGAATAGGTAGAATATTTATTTATATTTATTTTCATACTTTTAATCTATAAAATAAAAAAGCTGATAAACATATGTATGTTTCCAAAAATTCCTTGGAAATTTTACCAGTCCACGAAATAAAAAGTTCTGGGAACCAGTGAACTAGATTAATTGAGAAGACGTATTTACAAGTCGGGTATGGTGGACTGTATCTGTAGTCCCAGCTACTCAGGAAGCTGAGGCAGGAAGATTGCTTGAGTTCAGGAGTGTGAAGTCAGCCTAGGCAACATAGCAAGACCCAGTCTCAAAAAGAAAAAGACTTAAAACAAAACATTAAGCAATACTAAGCAAGTAGAATGTTCTTAGCATGGTATTCTGGTTAATAGATTTTCACATCGTAGGCTTTTTTTTTCTTTCTTTCTTTCTTTCTTTTTTTTTACTAGGGATTGAACCCAGGGATACTTTACCACTAAACTACATCCTCAGTCCTTTTTATTTTTAACTTTGCAACACAGTCTTGCTAAGTTGCTGAGGTTCTTGCTAAGTTACTGAGGCTGGTCTTGAACAGAGATCTTCTGTAGGTTAATTTTTTTGTTTACATCTTGCTCTTCACCTCAACTGAACATGCATTCACTGACAGCCATCAGTTATGTCAATGATCATACTAAGTAAGTTAGATGCAAAGATGCATAAGCATAGCGTTTGCTCTTTCAGAACAAATCAGGTTAGTTTAAGAGACAAAAAAAGAAACATTTAAGTTCTGCCTTCAATGTGCTACCTAAAATCAGAATAGCATGTATGTGAGAGAGAGATACCACAAAGATAACTTAAGTCAAGGAAAGGAGTGCAATCAGGGAGGATCTCATAAAGAAAAACACTTCTATTGGCCCATCCATTTGATGGAAGGATAGGAGTCCTTTAGGTAAGCCAAGAGCAGAAGACTATTCTACACAAAGGCCACTACATGTCTAAAGGCATTGAGGCTTAGAAGAACACAGTAGTTGATGTGATAGAACAGACATGATATGGTTTGAATATGTGGTGTCTCCCAAAAGTTCATGAGTGAAACAAAATACAAGAATGTTCAGAAATAATTAGATTATGAGAGCTGCAACCTGACCAGTGGATTCATCTACTTCAGTCAATTAACTGAGTGGTAACTATAGGCAGGTAGGGTGTGGTTGGGGAGGAAATAGGTCATTGAGCGCATGTCTTGGGATTTATATTTTGTCCCCAGTGAGCGGAGCTCTCTTTGCTTCCTGGCTGTCATGAACTGAGCTGCTCTCCTCCACAATACCCTTCCACCAAGATGTTCTGCCTCATCTCAGGCCTAGAGCTATGAAGTAGGCTAACCGTGGACTGAGTTTCTGAAACTGGGAGCCCTAAATAAACTTTTCCTCCTCTAAGTTGTTCTTGTTGGATCTTTTGGTCACAGTGATGCAAAGCTGACTAAAACAAGCCGGGCGCGGTGGCGCAAGCCTGTAATCCCAGCACTTAGGGAGGCTGAGACAGGAGAATCGCGAGTTCAAAGCCAGCCTCAGCAACAGCAAGGCGCTAAGCAACTCAGTGAGACCCTGTCTGTACATAAAACACAAAATAGGGCTGGGGATGTGGCTCAGTGGTTGAGTGCCCCTGAGTTCAATCCCCAGTACCAAAAAAAAAAAAAAAAAAAAAAAAACTGACTAAAACAAGAGATTTTCAAGTGTCAAAAGAGGAAGTGATCAGAGAAGAAATTCCAGAGGTAGCCTGGGGTCAGATCATAAGGATTACAAAGGAATTTGTATATTTTGTTAAGGTGTTGATACTATATTCAATATGTGCCTTTTTCTAGGCACGTATTTCTAGGCACATATTTCCTCCAATCCAACTGCATTCCTACCCATTAACCATATCCCTTAACTATTAACATATCCCTTAACTATATTAAGCAGAAGAGAATTGATAATCTTTCTAAAACTGTATTACTATCTCCTTTCTATTTCAGTAAGTGAAATATACTGAACATAATTTTTTTTAAACTGATGATTGAAGATCTTTCGGCAATATTCTCAATAAATACCAGTTATTATTTTACAAAGGAGCTTTTTTGTTTGTTTTTTGCATTTCTGGGCATTCAACCCAGAGCCTCCTGCATGCTAGGCAAGCACTCTATCCTGAGTTATATCCCCAGTCCTTTTCATTTTATTTTGAGACAGGTTCTCAAAGTTGCACCTGCTCGCCTGGAACTTGTTATCTTCTTGCCTCAGACTCTGGAGTTGTTGGGATTACAGAGGTATACCACCATGCCTGGTAAAGAAACACATTTAAATATAGAATAAAGAAAACTTGGGTCTCCTATAGAAAACCAAGGACTTTTTTTCTGATGCTGCTTCTTTTCTTTAATATAATTTTTTAAACATCTTTATGTTATTTATTTATTTATTTATTTTTATGTGGTGCTGGGGATCGAACCCAGTGCCTTACACATGAGAGGCAAGTGCTCTACCACTGAGCTACAATCCCAGCCCTCTTTAATGTAATTTTATTTTAAATTTACAAATAGAAATTGTACATACTTACAAGGTATAGTGTGACATTTCAATACATGTATACTATTTGTAATGATTAGATTATTGTAATTGGCATACCTATCACCTCAGACTTATATCATTTCTTTGTGTTGGGAACATTCAAAATCCTTTCTACTAGCAATTTGGAAATATTTAATTAATTGTCAATTGTAGTTATTGTATTGAACTATAGAATGTAGAAGTTATTCCTCCAGTCCAACTGCATTCCTACCCATTAACCATCTTCTTTTCCTCCCTCCCTTCCTTTCTTCTCCACATCCTTCTGAAATTTCTTTACATAATCAAATTGCTTTGAATTTATTTTCTCATACACACATATATATACATATATATGGGATTTCAGGTATGCACTACCGTGCCTGGCTATTTTCTCATATTTTGACTCATTCTTGTTATTATTAATAAGGGATCCGGGGGAGTGAATTTGGTTGTTAGCTCCTAAATGGGGTTTTCTTAATTTTATGGTAGAAAAATCACTGGTTAATAGATGGTTTTCAACTATGAGGGTTTTTTTTTTTTTTGGTACTGGAGATTGAACTCAGGGGTACTCGACCACTGAGCCACATCCCCAGCCCGATTTTGTGTTTTATGTAGAGATAGTATCTCACTGAGTTGCTTAGCGCCTCGCCGTTGCTGAGGCTGGCTTTGAACTCATGATTCTCCTGTCTCAGCCTCCCTAAGTACTGGGATTATAGGCTTGCGCCACAGCGCCCGGCTTCAACTATGAGTTTTAAAGAAAAAAAAGTAAAATTGCACTGAGGAAAAATAATTATTGGCTAAGTTATGGAATTACTTGAGGGACAAGTATGTATATACAGTGATACATACACATACACTTAGTGACCTTAACATATTTTGCCCTTTAAAAGACTTTAACAGATCTATATCAAAGATTTAGAAAGCTTTAATCATATTGGCACATTGGAAGAATATTTCTATTTAAAGAATGGGATCTGATTTAGAAATGGGAATCTGTAGTGGGGAGATGAAGTCCCTTTGTATGGGAAAGTGCAAATTGTAAAGTTCAGGTGTTTTAGAAAGAACTTGAAAAACATCACTTAGATCCTAAACAAAAGCAGCAGGTGTGTATACACCTGTAATACTGGATGTCTTTATTTCCAGAAGATCATACTAGATATTGGAATATTCTTATTCTTACTATATTCTAATGTAGAATTTTAGAACCCAGAAGCAGTCTCAAAGCTTGATGGGTAAGCCGGGCACAGTGGCACACGCCTATAATCCCAGCATTTTGGGAGGCTGAGACAGGAGAATCACGAGTTCAAAGCCAGCCTCAGCAACGGCGAGGTGCTAAGCAACTCAGTGAGACCTTGTCTCTACATAAAGCCCAAAATAGGGCTGGGGATTTGGCTCAGTGGTTGAGTACTCTCAAGTTCAGTCCCTAAGGGCCACACATGCCTAAGCATGCCCCAAACCATGGATTCAACCCTCAGTACCACAAAAAACAAAAAATAAACAAAAATCTAAAACAAAACCAAAAACACTTGAGTGTAGTAAATGAGAAGGCTGGAATTTCAAATATATATAATATACATAACACATATACATGCAGTCAGTCCTCCATATTTGCAGGTTTCATATCCTTGGGTTCAACCAAACTTGGATGGAATTTATTGATGTATGTGGGGACAAGAGAAGTTGAATTGTTGCTGAACTGTGCTATGTAGTCTTTCCATGGTTTTATCTGTTCTGAAGATGTATAGACTCCCCTCCCTTGTTATTATTCACTAAATAATACAGTAACAACAATTATTGGCATAACATTTGCTTTTTAGGTATAATAAGTAATCTAGAGATGATTTAAAGTGTGTGAGAGGATGCACGCTAGGTTATATGCAATTACTATGCCATTTTGTATAAAGAATTTGTAACACTAAGGATTTGGGAATCCTTAGGGGAACTAATTTCCTTGAAGAAATGGAGGGGATGGACAACTAACTGTATATGTAACAGGAATGGGCTGAAAATAGGGTTTAGTTAAAAGTATTTAATAGGATATACATATATATATGTAAAGGCCGTATCAATTGTAAGCCAGCAAATTCCTTGTCTCTTGACCCCACTAGTGCCATCTAAATTACTGGACGTTGTTTTTTTTTTTTTTTTTCTCCTGCTCTTAAATATTTATATGTATCTCCACAAACTTTTGCACCTGAGCTCATGGAAAAGGCCTATTGACTACCTCTATGTATTTCCCCTTCTCTGGCACTGAACCCACTTCTAGGTTAAGGCTGAGCGCCGCTGCGTTCTTGGCAATAGATTCTCCTGGGTTATCACAGCGAAAGGACCAATGCCCCTGAAGTCCGAAGACTTTCATAGTTCATTGGCAAAGAGGGAGAGAATCCTCAACTGTTTACCCCTAACATTCTGAGATGGTTACCAAAGCCATAATTCCACTCAATTTTCGTGGAAACAACCCTTCCTGTTCTTACAGCTAGGGTAGGAAATTGGGGCTATCCTAAGGCAGACCCCCAACTAAGCTGCCACATAATCTCTCCTCTTTGCACTGTGTGAGGTTCTGCTGCAGGGCCAAGCTTCTAGTGCCAAACTCCCTCTTTACTTTGGAGAGAGAGATTTTCTCTTGAGAGGTGCTACTGTCCTGGTGTGTCTGCTTGAGTTCAACCTGGGGTGTCCTTCTTACAGTCCTAGCAAGGGGAGCAAGGTCCTACTACACTTTAAGGTTGGCATAAGGAGACAATCTGTTAAATCTTTCCAAAAAAGTAATTTAGCTCTCGGGTAAACGACAAAAAGGACGTGACTTAAACAGAACTTCCAATGGAAAGGACTTAAATGCTTTTCTAAATGAACGACTGCAAGACAAACAAGGAAACCTCCAGGTTTGCTGCAGATACCTTTATTAAAGCTCTTCTGGGTGGCAAAATGCCAGAGGACTCAAGGGTCTGAATAGAGTGGAGAGTGAGTGAAAACTTGAGTAAATTTCAGGAGTTAGCCCTAGAATTTAAGGTATTCTAACTCAATGCAACCACTCCATTCACTAGAACGCAGCATTAGGATCCTCAGGATCCCAAAGCCAGCTCGGATGTGTTACTCTTCTGAAGATTTTGAATTTTTCTCCTCTCTTTCCCGCTTCCCTCAATACAGGTTGTTAGTTTGTTCTCGACCCCTACCAACATTTAAAGGCAAAGGCACTTAGAAAAAGGCAAAGTGGGGAAGACTTTGCGACTGTCTTTCTCAAATCGGTAAAGGGAGAGCGATAATGGGTAAGGGGCGTGCAGACTAGCCCCTTACTTGCCCAATCAGGTGCACAGGAAGATGTCTTTTTACCAATAAAAATAAAGTTCGCTTTCCGGAGGCGGGAGGGTGAGCCTTGACTGCCAGTTCTCCAAAGCAACGTTAGAGGAGAGGACAGAGAGTGATTAGAGGTAGGGCCAACCCGGGAAAGGGGGCGGGGTGGAGGTGGGGGTAATCCTGAGCGGCGGCTGGACTGGCCAGTGAAAGGTGAGGACTGCTGTTCCTGTTGTAGTGTTTCTCGCCAATCAGGAAGACGAGGAGGTGGGCGGGGCAGGGAAGGGGTGGGTAGAGCTCGCAGCACCGCCGGGCGCCCGTCGGGCTCTGGGAGAGAGAAATCCGGTTAAAATCAGAGTCGGAGGGAGGTTTAACCACTGATCGGTTCCGATCGGATTATTCCTTAAAGGGGACGTGCCATTGTCAAGAGAACGGAGCCTGGGGTCCGAGGGCGGGGACCGGCGGCGCCTGAGGAGCGAGGCAGCTGCACTTGGACTGGGGACTGGTAGGTGTTGCCTAGGTAAAGGCGCTTCATTTCACTTTCTTTTCCAGCCCGGGGGCAGGCGCCGGGATGCTCGCCGACCGGCGACTACAGCCCGGGCGGAAGATGAGGTCGCCGGCCCTCTACCGGCTGCCCTTCCTGGTGGGAGCCGAGGGGAGGCGGGCCAGGATGGCTGGCAAGCTTCGCCGCCCGGGCGGAGACTCCTAACCGACACTATGCCGCGGCGCAGCCCCCGAATCAACCGAAAACCCGTCGGAGCTTCGGCGGGTCCTTGGGGAGCCCCGCGCGCCGGGCTCTCCCGCGCGCCGCCTCTCCCAGTGCCCGGCTCCACCCGCGCGCCCGCTCCACTCGGCGCGCGCCGCCGCCGCCTCGCGCGCCTGGCTCTCCCGCGCGCCCCCTTGCCCTCGCGCGCCGCGCGCCCCGCGCCCCTGGCTCGCCTCCTTTCCTCGCGCGCCTCCTTCTTGCGCTCCGGGCTCTGCTCGCACACCGCCTCCTCTCGGACTCGCGGGAACCGCCCGGCTGGGAGGAAGGCGGCGGCTGGGAGGTGCAGGGAGGTCGGCGGCCAGGGCTCCGCCGCCCAGGCTGTGACGGGAGGGCTTGGGAGCAAACTTAGCACAGAGGCTGGCAGCTCCCTGAGGAAAGGGGCGGCAGGGACCAGCGGAGCGCGCGGAGGTCGCTTACCCGGGTGCGGCATTGTCCGCCGGTTCCTTTGCTCTGGTCTCTCCGCCCACTGCCCGCGGTTGTGGGGAGGGGTGCGGACGCGGGCTCTATGCCCGAGCGGTCCGAGGCCGGCGGCGCACCCCCAGACCTGGAACCATCCGGAGCCGGGGTCGGCCCCTCGCGCTCAGCGGCAGCCACCGCCCGCAGGCGGGCCGGGCCTGCAGAGTGTCTTTGCTGCTCTCAGTCTCCGTACGGGTTCTGGCTGTTAGGGCGCTGAGCTCGGCCGTACAACTTTTCTTTGCCGTTTGATGGAAGTTGTTGCTTCCGGGCGGCAGGTTCTTTGGGCATAGACTCCTTTTTGTATTCTTGAGAGGCTGATTTCTAGAGTGAAATGGTTCTTAGTTGCTGACAGTCTTAACTACCATCTCAGTTTCGTTTCTCGCCATCCAACGTCGCATATTTTGTGAATTTGCAATTCTGTGGGACCATTAACCGCTCCCCGGCTACAAGAAAAAAACAGAGGGGATTGAGGTGTGCTGTTGAGGGGCAAGAGCTCTAGGTAGAGCTAAATTTAGTCAAATTACCTTTTGAACTGTGCAAAGCATTTCTTAACCTGCTTGGCTGAGGCTGTTTTGGAACGGTAGGGGTAAGAACCCTCCCTCCACCATACGTTGCCAGGGTCTATAGGATTAGGAAAAAACTTTTGATGGCAGTAAAGTTGGTTTTATAAAATGCCATTCTGCCTAGCTGATAGCGTCTGTAAAATTGATTTCTACTACTGAACTTGTAGGTATTATAACAAGCCCGAGCAACTTTTATTACAGGCAAAGCATAAGAGATCTTTTCATTGTGAGCATTATCCGTACGCTATACCTGTCAATACTTGTCAAAGAAGTAATAAAAATAGCACATCTCTTGTCTAAGTGTTTGTTTAGAAAAGAATGTTTTTATAAGCATTTCATTTTTGACGGTTTCTTGTGCAATTCTTTGTAGAGTACTTGCATGTGAAAGTTACAGCCATATAAACAAAGTAGCATTGGGTGTGTTATTTCTGTGGTCGTCGCCTTTTTTCATTTTCTTTCTTTTTTTGCTACTCATTATCAAATGTAACATTCCATTCTGTCTTTTTTTCCCACTGCGTGTTACAGTATTTAAAAAATTCCTTCTTTAGGAAAGGTGAATTTTGATGGAACACCTGGCCCATTTTTTAAAAGCAATTCTAACTTTTAAAAGCATGCGTTGATTAACTGGCTGTCTAGTAACTTCTGAGTGACGTGGAACATTATAAGCTCCCAGGCTCAGCAGTAGGACACAAACTCAGAAACTATATTTGGGAAACTAAAAGCCAATTTCAGATAAGAATGTTTGAAAGATTATTCTTTACACATGTTAGTAAATAAGACGTGAAAACAATCTTTTATAGTCATCTTGATGGTGCCTGGCATTGTTACACCTTACATTCCTCCTCTTCCTCCCCCACCCTTCTGATTCTCTTCTGTGAAGAGTATCAGGTGAGCTTTGAGGCATAATCTTCCTTTCCATTTCATTATAGAATGTAGATAGTTCAAACAAATTTCAAAATTTCCATCTGTGTTTATTTACCAGCTTATTTAAACAACAGAGGAGAGAATATCTGAACTTTTGAAAGAGCACATGAAAAGAAAATGTCACAAAAGAATATTTTGAATAGCTAGGCTGCATTTCCTGGACAACATATTCTTTCCCAGTGTGCTTATCATATTGTTTTAAGCACACTTTCATTTATATACATTGCCATGACATTTCTTGAGTTGTGGACTGAGATACTTGGGAGGTGAGACTGTCCACCATTTCTGTGCAGATCCACTGCATCACTGTGTACTTTTCTAGTGCCCAGTAAATCTGTTGTCCTAGGACTTTGTGACAGAAAAAGATAATGTCCTATAAAGACTGTTGTGATAATTAAATTTTTTTTCTGAAAAACACATTTTTGACAAGTTACAATAAAAGAACAACAGTTGGCTCAATGTCAATGGAAAATATACTAAACGAGTTGCTCTTTATTTTGTGCATGAGGTTGTGATTTAATTTTATGTGTTGCCCAGACATCTTTTGTGATGGTGATTATTTATGATCACAGTTATTAAAACTAGATTGAATTTGTCAACATATGTTAAATAGCCTTTTTTAAAAAATATTTTTTTAGTTGTAGATGGACAGCATACCTTTATTTTATTTATTTATGTAGTGCTGAAGCTCGAACCCAGTACCTTACATAGAGGAGGCACAAGCTGTACCACGGAGCTACAATCCCAGCCCAAGTAGCCTTTTCTTTAAGGAGTGTGATGGGGAGATAAAGTGGAAATGGATGATGGTCGTGCTCCCAAATGTAAACAGTTTAATGGCAAGAACCAAAATTACCATCCATAGGAAAAAGTGGGCATCTCAGGGCAATTACAAGTGCATAGTAAGAGTGATACGGGACAGGCATGGTGGTGCACACCTGTAATCCCAGTGGCTTTGGGGGCTGAGGCAGGAGACCTGGAAGTTCCAGGTCAGCCTCAGTAATTTAGTAAGGCCCTAAGCAACTTAGTGAGACCTTGTCTCAAAATTAAAAATAAATAAATAAATAAATAAAAGAGGTAGGGAGTAGCTCAGTGGTTAAGCATGTGTGCATACACCCAGTGAAAAAGAGTGATAAAGGATTCATGCCAAAATGAAGGAACATTGAAATGATAGAAGAAACCCAGCTGGGGCTGGGATTGTGGCTCAGTGGTAGAGCGCTTGCCTCGCATGCGTGAGGCAATGGGTTCGATCCTCAGCACCACATAAAAATAAATAAACTGACGTGGTTTCAGCAGATTTTATAATACCTTTAAAAAGTTTTATGAAGTATTTTTGAGAGTGGGTTGGTTGTATATTATCTACCCGAAATATTTTTCTTTCTTTTCTTTCACTTTCTTCCTTTGCTTTCTTTCCTTTCCTTCCCTCCCTCCCTCCCTTCCTTCCCTTCCTTCCTTCCTTCCTTCCATTCCTTCCTTCCCTCCCTCCCTCCCTCTCTACCTCCCTGGGATCTAATCCAGGCCCTACTACTGAGCTATCTCCCCTGCTCCTACTTCAATTAATTTTACCTATAAAACATTTGGGAGGTGGGGGAATAGAGCATATGCTCTCAATTTCAACTATTGTTATCTGGCTCATCCAGCTGGCCCAGTGCAAATGTCACCTTTGCCAAGTCTTCCTCTGTTCTAATCAGTAGTAATTGCTCTTTCCTTTTACTCTTGTAAAATCCTCTTATAGTCCACACCATGGTCTGTTGGATGGTTATAGTATGTTACATGTTTATTTCCTTCATCAGGTTATGGAGTTCGGTAAAAATCATTAACAAATTGTGTCATTAACAGGAGCTGTGTCATTTTTAAAGTACTTGAACAGTTTTATTAGCCCACCAATATTCTATAGACAATGAACTAGAAAGAAGCTCAAATATTGAGTTTTATTTGGGGGACAGTAGGTGTATGTGTTTAAAAAATATTTCCTTATTAAGTGTCACATGCTCATTGAAAAATGTATTATATAGAAATTAAAAGTGTCACATAACACTGTTCCTCTGTGTCATGTTGTAACTATTGCTAATGTTGCTGCTTATTCTTGCAGTTTTTGTCCTTTTATCCTCAGAATGTTTTTAAAGTATTTACTTTAAAATTCTAATTAGTAAGTTGTGTTTATTGGGAATCGAGAAAGCTAATCATTTTTATATACTTATTTTATATAATTTCCCTAGGTTCTGTAATTCTATTTTCTTTTACTGTTTGTTAGGATACAAGACTATCACCAGCATGTTTATGTTTTCAAAACACAGACTTTAAACTTTTCAAAATAGATCAAAACCAGTGAGCAGAACATTTTACCTGCCTTTACCCCTAGATTTTTAGAGTAGATGCTTAGTATAATTTCTCCTTATTTCTTTATTTCCATTTCTAGAGAGAACATTGTGTTGAGGCTGCCATCATGCTTCCAAGGAGAAATACAGGTTTATTCATGATCAAATCACAGAAGGAGGTTTTATTTTTAATTTTGGGTTGCTTCTTAAAATAGGGGAATTACAAGTGAGGCCGGTGATGTAGGTGAGAAGAACCTATTGTTTCAGGTGCTTCTTTAAGCTAAACCGGTGGAGAAAAAAGGTTTTCCAAAGGTTCCTAAATAGAAAACCCAGCTGCATGCTGCCAGGTGGCCTAATCAGCTGGAAAATCTCCATTCATTAGCAAATTTTTGAGAGTTGTGCCTACTCTGTATATCAAAGTAGGCTTGAAGACTAAGTCTGTTATTCACCTGTTTGCTTACTGCTCTGCCTAGCCTTTTCCAAGGTATCTTAGCGGACTGACCTGATCTTCCACAGGAATGTGTTAAGGTCCACAGAGCCTGTTGAATTAAACCTGGGAGCACTAGTATTTATTAATTATTGCTGTTCCCTGGGGCAGAACATTGCTGAAATAATGCAAAGCATATATCTTTCCTTATACTTTATAGAATTTCTTAATTTAAAAGAACTCTATTGTAAGTCTGTATCTGTATCATAGCAAATAATTCACATTTTGTTGATAGAGTGATAACACATTTTTTAAACCAATTTTGTCCCATTGTCTCAGATACGGAACACCTGTGAAAACTTAAAACACATTACTTATGGCAGCTTAGAAATAATGATGTTTTTCAAGGTCTATTTTTTTGAGAAAAGTAATAGATTAAAACATTTGAAAAAAAAGTATCTCATACATATAAAGTGTGTATATATATATAATATATATGAAATACAAGCTTAAAGATCATAATTTTCAACCTATTTAATATCTGTTTCAATTTTGTTGACTAGTCTCAGAATTGGTAACTTGGCACTAAATAGGTTAAATGCTGAAACAGATGCCTTTATCGGGACTTGTTTTTTTTTTTGGTACCAGGGATTGAACTCAGGGGCACTCGACCACTGAGCCACATCCCCAGCCCTATTTTGTGTTTTATGTAGAGACAGGGTCTCACTGAGTTGCTTAGTGCCTCACCATTGCTGAGGCTGGCTTTGAACTCGCGATTCTCCTGTCTCAGCCTCCCTAAGTGCTGGGATTACAGGTTTGCGCCACCACGCCTGGCAAAAATTTTTTTGAAAGTCATTTTTATTAAAAATGTAGCATGAAGCGTTTTTAACTTTTACAAAGCGTTTTAACTTTTTCCTTCCTCCCCCAGCTTGATCTTTGTATTAGTGAGAGAAAGAATTGAATTGTTAAGAAAGGGACTATGTAGGACTGTCAGTAATGGAGTCATACAGGCCACATCCCCAGCCCTATTTTGTGTTTTATGTAGAGACAGGGTCTCATTGAGTCGCTTAGTGCTTCGCCTTTGCGGAGGCTGGCTTTGAACATATCTGACAGAGGGTTCATCATATGGAGTTTGAATATAATTCAGCAATTTCGATTTGCCAAGTTTTGTAAAGAGTTAACATTTTTAAATAACAGCTTCATGGAAATATAGTTCACATACCATACAATTCACCTATTTGAAAAGTACAATTCAGTGGTTTTAGTATATTCCAGAGTTATGCCGCATTACCACAGGCAGTTTTATAACTTTTTCATAATTCCATCACCACTTCTCTCTCCAGACCCAGGCAATCATTGATCTACATTCTGTCTTTATGTATTTGCCTATTCTGGACATTTTATATGGATGAAAACTAACATGTTGATAAATGTACATCCCTGTGTAATTTCGTCCCTCTCCATGTGTGTAACTCCTAGGAGCAGATCCAAGTGGGTGCTTTCATGTGTGTAGCTCCACGTCTAGAAAGATTTTCTTTACTTTTCAGTGCTGGGAATGGAACCCAGGGTCTTGTGCAGGCTAGTCAAGTGTCCTACCACTGAGTTACACCTCCAACCCAACGATTATTATTATTATTTTTTGGTACCAGGGATTGAACTCAGGGACACTCGATCACTAAGCCACATCCCCAGCCCCAGTTTGTATTTTATGTAGAGACAGGGTCTCACAGAGTTGCTTAGTGCCTCGCCTTTGCTGAGGCTGGCTTTGAACTCGCAATTCTCCTCTCTCAGCCTCCCAAAGTGCTGGGATTACAGGTGTAATCACTGAGCCCGCCTCCAAGGATCTTTTTTAAGAGGAAATTCATCTAAATCCTTATTCTGTTCTTATTCATTTCTAAGCTTGGGGGAAAATGGGAAAAGAGACTTTTTTACCCAGGGAAAATCATTAGACTCATTGTGACACTTCTTCATGCTTATTTAATCATTTGGCAACTCTCTCCAAGTCAACAGTTTATGTTTCACATTCTGCAGGCTCAACTTCATGGGCAGTACTTTATTTCACTTTTTCATACCATAGATTTAACCCAAGGGCTCTTTATCACTAAGCTACATTCCCAGCCCTTTATTTTTTATTTCTTAGTTTGAGGCAGGGTCTTGCTAAATTGCTGAGGCTGCCCTCAAACTTGAAATCTTCCTGTCACAGCCTTCTGAGTCTCTGGGATTATAGGTGTGTGCCACCATTCCGGGCAAGGGCAGTAATTCATTAAAAAATTTAAAGTACTTAGTTCTAATCATTGGTAAATGTAATGTGATTTTTGCATCTTATTATGTCATATTATTGTATTTATTTGTTTTTTTTTTAAATATTTTTTTATTTTCTTAGTTGTAGGTGAACAGAATATCTTTATTTTATTTTTATGTGGTACTGAGGATCGAACCCAGTGCTTCACGCATGCTAGGCAAGCACGCTACCACTGCGCCACAACCCCAGCCCTTATTGTATTTATTTGATCAAAATAGTTCTTCATAGGTTGATCATGATGAATTTGTATCACTTGTGCACATTGGAGGTGACCTGGTAGGCACTTAGTAAATGCTTACTGATTGCCTGATCTCTATGATTTGCATTTCCATCATCTTTTCTAGTCCTTATTTTCAATTGTATAATAATGATAAATTTATTGACTGCCTACTAAGTGAGGTGATAGTACTTCATGTACTCTTTTAAGGTAGCAGGGTGCAGTTTATTTTTTGAGAATATTCTGTAATTATTTCCATTGATTATAGTTATACAGCTTTTTGGGCATGTCTTTGTCTTTGTAAGATTTTGAATGACCATTTTTGATGAAACCTAAGACTCTTTGATGCTGGTGCTTTCTTGATCTTTCTAGGAGGTGTCAACAGAAGATTTTCACCAACTGCATCCTGTTGTTGAATGACAGCAATTGCAAGATGCATCTCTATTTCAGAGCATCCATACTGCAGAGAGGTTAAAGTTGTTTTTTTTTTTTTAAGGGTGTCTGAAAACTGATAAAAAAGGAACATTAGTTTGTTCACCTACTGTACAGCTTCATTTTTAGATGGTAAAGTATTCACTATTGCGTGAATAAATTTCAGCATGGTATTTTAACTTCTCAGAAGTCATTTTGTTTTGTTCTATGTTGCTTTTTGGTATGCCTCCTTATTTCATGGTAATCTTTGTAGGTGAACTAATTTAATTTAGGTCAATACCAAAGAATGCTGGAAAGACATAATTTATAGTTTTATTTTCCATTTTAAAACTTAAGATGGATCATGCTATCATTATATTGGTAAGAAATAGTTTGGTGGTTCCATCTGTGTATGTGGAATGTCAACGAATTCACAACAGTTGATTTGCAGAAGAAACTTCAGCCATTCATGTCCCCAGACAGCAATATAGAAACCACCATATTTTGATTTATTTATTTATGTGTTTATTTGTTTGTTTGTTTTATTGTTACGGGAAACTGAACCTAGGGGTGCTTAACTACTGAGCCACTTTCCCAGCCCTTTTTATTTTGAGACAGAGTCTTGCTAAGTTGCTTAGGGCCTCACTAAGTTGCTGAGGCTGGCCTTGAATTTGTGATCCTCCTGCCTCAGCCTCCTGAGTTGCTAGGATTACAGATATACACCACTGTACCCCATATTTTGTTTCTTGGGGAAACCATTCCTTTCTAAGTTATGTCTGTGTTTTGGAATTGACTTATGTATTACTTTACTGTTAGCTGTTGTGACTTTGTTCTCATTACACCTTCCTGTAGTAGTCTCCTGTCTCCCATCCAAGTACTAACCATGTCTGAGCCTGCTTAGCTTTCACAATCAGATGAGATCAGCACATTCAGGTGGTCCTCTCTTTCTAATTTGATGCTTTTGGTGTGCTATGAGAACAGAGCATGTAACCATACTTGCTGAATAATGGATGAAAATGATAGCTCATTGTGGGATCAATCTATCTGGGATCTGCATGAAATTGTACTATTAGAATCTTGTTACATAGTTTTTTTTTATACTTTGTACATTTTAAATAAATAATTAATTAATTAATTAAAATGCATTTCAAGTCATAGTACATATATAGAGCTCAGTTTTCCTATTTCTCTGGTTGCAAACCAGATAGTCATACCATTTGTGTCTTCATACACACACCTAGGGTAGTGATGACCATCTCCTTCAACCATCTTTACTACACCCATTCCCCTTTCCCTCCACCCATATACTTTGTACATTTTTTTAAAAAAATATTTTTAGTTGTAGATGGACACAATACCCTTATTTTATTTACTTATATGTGGTGCTGAGGACTAAACCAGTGCCTCACACATGCTAAGCAAGCGCTCTACCACTGAGCTATAGCCCCAGCCCTGTATAGATTTTTATTGCTTAGAGGACTCAGTTCTTTCTGGATGTGGACTTTGTTATCAGTAGATGATGCTTCTTGATAGCAGAGGGTGGTGTATCACAATGGTATAATTACCTCTTGGTATAATTACTTCCCTGAATAATGAACCACATAAAATTCTTTTTAACCTAAGTGGACAGAGAATACCCGTTTTTCTTCCTTCTTTGCTTACTGCTTTTCTTTTTCTTTGTATGTGTGTGCGTGTGTGTGTGTGTGTGTGTACATGTGTGTATTGGGGATGGAAAACAGAGCCTCATGCATGCCAAGCACCTGCTCTACCACTGAGCTATGCCCCCAACCCCCTTTTTGAATGACTTAATATATTAATTCTTCCAAGAACTATTAGAAACCCTAAGCATGTACTCTTGTATGCATTGGTATTTTGTTTGTTCAATTACAGAAACTAATGTAATTCAATGAGCAGAAATTAAAGGCTTTAAAGAATGATGAGGTTGCATGTAAAATAGCCACATGTGCCTGTGGCTATTTTATAAAGCTTTAAATTTAAATTGTCTATGGTAGTCTATTTTATGTGAGGTAGCATTATCTTTGTAGATGCTGTTTTCTGTTTGTGTTGGTACAGTTTAGGCCATATCTTATATGTAATATTCCTGGCAATACTGAACCTTTAGAATATTTTCAATAAATGTTGTTGAGAGTTTTAATCATACATTTCTTTTATTGTTGTTTAACTTTTTCCTGTTGTAGAACTTATAGTCATAATATTTTTACCCATTTCTATTTTTGTGAAGAAACTATTTGTATAAAATAAATTTTATTATGTATGTGTGTTTTATTGTGTATCTATTATGTATATACAACGTATTTTTAAAAATTTGTTCTTTTTAGTTATACATGACAATAGAATGTATTTTCACATATCATACATAGAGTATAACTTCCCATTTTTGCGGTTATACATCATGTGGAGTTACACTGGTCCTGTCACATATACAACATGGTATTTTAAGATACATACCATATATATGGTAAAATGGTTACCATAGTGGAACCAAGTAACGTATCTATCTTCTCACCTAATTAACTTTCTCCCACTGTGGCAAAAGCAGCTATAATTTACTCATTTAGCAAAAAATATTGAATGCAGTATATTATTATTAACTATTTTTTTCAAGTTGTTCATTAGCTCTTTTGCTTGTTCACCTACATGTTTGGTACTTTGTATCCTTTCTTTACCTTTGTTTATCCTCCCAAGTGCTATTTTATTCTCTATGTATTTGGTCTTTTTTTTTTTTTTTAACATTTTTAATTATAGATGGACACAATACCTTTATTTTATTCATTTTTTAAAATGTGGTGCTAAGGATTGAACCTTATTTGTGCAAGGAATGGGCTCATATGTGCAAGGAATGGGCTCTACCACTGAGCTACACCCCAGCCTTTTTTTTTTTTTTTAAGATTCCACATATAAGTGAAATCACGCAGTGTTTTCCCTACTGTATCTGGTATCTTTCATTTACCAGATCTATTCTTGCTGCGGCAATTGGCCAGACCTCCTTTTTTTTTTTTTTTTTTTTGGTACCAGGGGTACTTGACCACTAAGCTACATCCCCAGCCCTATTTTGTGTTTTATTTAGAGACAGGGTCTCGCTGAGTTGCTCAGTGCCTTGCTGTTGCTGAGGCTGGCTTTGAACTTGGGATTCTCCAGTCTCAGCCTCCCTAAGTGCTGGCATTACAGGCATGTGCCAACGTGCCCGGCTTAGACCTTCTTAAAGACTGAATACTGTTCCATCCATATACACCTACCCCACAGTTTCTTTACCCGTTTATCCATTGATGGACACCTAAGTTGTTTTCATGGCTTGGCTATTGGGAAAAATATTGCAATGAACATGGGAATCCAGATATTTTTATGAGGTGATGACTTAATTTCCTTTGGGTATATGCCCAGAAGAGGGATTGCTGGGTCATATGGTGGTTCTATTTATAATTTCTTTAGGAATCTTTGTGCTGTTTTCTGGAATGCATGTACTAATCTACATTCCTTGTGCACCAACAGTGTGCAAGTGTTCCCTTTTTTCCATATCCTCAACACTTCTCTTTCTGATAATAGCTCTCCTAACAGGTGTGACACAGTGGTTTTATTTTTTTATTTTATTTTATTTTATTTTTTTAATATTTTTTAGTTGTAGGTGGACACAATATCTTTATTGATTTATTTTTTTATGTGGTGCTGAGGATCGAACCCAGTGTCTCGCGCATGCGAGGCAAGCGCTCTACCACTGAGCCACAATCCCAGCCCCTCACAGTGGTTTTAATTTGCATTTCCCTGATGGTCAGTGATGTTGAACACCTTTTCGTATATTTGTTGGCCATTTTTACATCATCTTGCCCATTTTTAAGTCAGGTTATGTTTTCTTGCTCTTGTATCTATATCTTGAATATGAACCCCTTATCTGATATGTGGTTTGCAAATATTTTTTCCAAATTTGAGGGTTGCATTTTTATGTTGTCAGCTGTTATTTTGCTCTGCAGAAACTTTTCAGTTTGATGTAGTGTCATTTATTTTTGCTTTTGTAGTGTGAGCTTTGGTGTAATATCCAAGATATTATTGCTAATGTCAATGTCAAGGAGCTTTTCCCCTATGTTTTCTTCTAGGAGTTTTATGATTTGGTCTTTTTTCTACTTCAAGTTCACTTTTGTGTATGTTCTAAGATAAGATCCAGTTTCATTATTCTGCATGTGGAAATCCAGTTTTCCCAGGACATTTATTAAAGAGATTGTCCTTTTCTCATTGTACCTTTTGGCACCGTTTTCAGAAATGAGTTGACGATATATGTTTGGATTTATTTCTGGGATCTCTGTTCTGTACCACTGGATATGTGTCTGTTTTGTAATTTTAGGATATCATTTTAATTATGATAACTTTGTAATATAATTTTAAAGGAGGAAGTGTGGTGCTTCCCATTTAATTTTTTTCCTCAGAATTTTTTTGACTATTTGGTGTTTTTGTGGTTCCATATGAATTTTAGAGTTGTTTTTCTATATCTAAAGAATGCTATTGGGATTTTGATAGGGATTCCATTGATTCTGTATATTACTTTAGGTAGTATGGACATTTTAGTAATATTAGTTCTTCTGATCCATGAACATGGACTATTTTTCCATTTATTTGTGTTATCTTGAATTTCTTCCATCAGTATAGTTTGTACACTAAAGGAGGTCTTTCTCCTCCTTGGTTAAATTTGTTCTTGAGTATTTTACTCTTTTTGATGTTACTGTAATTGGGATTTTGTTTTCTTAATTTCTTTTTCAGATAGTTCACTGTTAGTGTACAGATGCCCAACTGATTTTTGTATGTTGACTTTGTGTCCTGTGATTTCACTGAATTCATTCGTCATTACTTCAGCTGTTTTTGGTGGAATCTTTAGGGTTTTCTCTGTATGAGAATATAAGATCCACAAACTGAGACAGTTTTATTTCTGCTATTCTGATGTGGATACCTTTATTTCTTTTTCTTGCCTAATTGCCCTGGCTAGGACTTCTAGTACCATGTTGAATAGAAGTGGTAAACATGAACACCCCTGACTTGTTTCTGATCTTTGAGGAAAATTTTCAGCTTTTCACTGTTGAGTTTGATGTTAGCTGTGTCTGTCAAATACAACCTTAGTGAAGTTCAAATTTTAAAATTAAGATAACAAATACATATGATCGTGTGGAATTTTCTTTTCACTCCAATGGCTTGATCACCCTACCTTTGAAGTGTATGTATGCCATTTTGAATTTAATACATTGTGATGATTAAGTAGTAGAAATATAGTAGGTCTGATTTTTTTTGAGAATATATTTAAATTGTCTTAAAACTCTCAATTTCTGAAATCATAAAAAATCATATTCCTCTTTATTTATTTATTTTTTTTACAAATACAAGTGTAGTATGGTATCATTCTGGAAATACTCATTAAATTCAGTCAACATAATTCATTCCTTACTGTCGGGACCTGAGCCTTGTCGCTGCTTAACACCAATACTTCCCCAGCTCTCCCTGGAGAATGGTGTAAAAGGTGGATTTTCTTTCTTTCTTTTTTTTTTTTGGTACTGGGGATTGAACTCAGGGGTACTCGACCACTGAGCCACATCCCCAGCCCTATTTTGTGTTTTATGTAGAGACAGGGTCTCACTGAGTTGCTTAGCGCCTCGCCGTTGCTGAGGCTGGCTTTGAACTCGTGATTCTCCTGTCTCAGCCTCCCTAAGTGCTGGGATTACAGGCTTGAGCCACCG
>PVHX01010815.1:0-67908 GCA_004024805.1 Geosciurus inauris | reverse complement strand
GGTGGGGAGAATGTGCTGTAGCCATTATGGCATCTTTTTCTTTGTTTTAAAGATTGTGTATATTGCTGGATGCGATAGTGTGTCCCAGTGGCTTGGGAGGCTGAGGTAGGAGGATCGTAAGTTCAAAACCAGTCTCAGCAAAAGAGAGGTGCTAAGCAACTCAGTGAGACCCTGTCTCTAAATAAAATACAAAATAAAGCTGGGGAGATGGCTTAGTGGTTGAGTGACCCTGAGTTCAATCCCTGGTACCAAAAAAACCCAAAAAGATTCTGTATGTTGGGAGTGGGTCAGGGTGAAGAACAGATGGGAAGACATTAAGCCAAAATATTGATTGGTCATATTTGGGATGGGGTAAGAAATGCTTTTTATATTAGTATTCAAGCTTTTCAGTACTTCCCATTATCTGACAATGTAATAAAAATGTTAGAGGAGAAATCGAAGGAAAGATTAACTCCAGTTGCAATGTGTCAGATGGAAGAGAAGAGGAGAAACTGGACTCTGAGAACAGGTGAGGTTAGGATTGGTAGCACTATTAAAAGGGAACCAAGTGATAAGAAAAATGTTTGTGTAGTTGGAAAACTTTAATGGCTTTCTGTGCAGAATGAACCAGAGGATTAAATGTGGTTTGGGATAGGAAATTTAATAGATAGTAATGGATTATTTGAGGAGAACACATCTGAAATTGGTAAAGATAAACTTTGCATGAGACTGAATTTAAGTTAATGGTAAAACTTCTGTGGTGATATTCAATTGTTGGAGATTTGCAAGCAAATATAACTAAAGTTATTTAGATTGGCAAGAGGTGGAGTGGTAGATGTGCTGGCATGGGATGAATTAGCAGAGATGAGCATGTGTGAATAAGAAACTGAGAAACTTCCAAGGGGATAAGAACACTGACTTGGAGTGACTATTTCCATTTTTTTACCCCCCAGAAAGAAGATGACTGGAAGAGCTAGAGGAGGGAATGCGATCATTCCCTCCTCTGACAGAGATACTAGACAGAGATACTAGGGGGAGAGTGTCCATGGGATCTGTAATTAGGAGTTCACTGTGGACTTAATGACAGCAACTCATTAAATAGAGGAAGACAGACTGTAGAAGCTTAAGCAGTGAAAGTGAAGATTAAGATGTGGAGATGGAAGTGGGTTAGTGGGGCTGGGAGAGGGGGTTGAGAGAGGAATTTGAGATGGGCTCCTTGCATTTTAATCCTCGACACTTTAAGGATGAATGTGATCTGAACTTCTTGATAAGTTGAAGGAAGAGACAGCAGAGTGAGAAGAGTTGGAGAATCAAATGAGAGGTGAATTGACAGATTCAAATCTAGATGGGGCGAGGTTTGGAATGCAGGTGGAAGATAAATTTTCCTTAGCAAATGAAGGAAAGAGAGGATGTAAGGCTTGAGGTGACAGGTGCAGAACAGGGCTGATGGCCTCTGATTTCACAGGGCCACTTCTTTAGTGGTGGAGTGGGTGAGCCCTGAGGCAGAAAGCTTGAGGGCAGGGTGAAAGTTCAGCAGAGCTGCCAAGGGAACAGGGCAGAGGAGGGCTACAGGGGATGGCCGAGGGCTTGGAATGGCTCTGCTGGCGTCAGAAGCCTAATAATAAGATCCTGCCTATAGGGAGATACATATTTGGTGCCATGACTTTAAATATGTGGAGTGTTTATGTGTGTATGTAAGTGTCTCTGTGTTTATATTCCATAGTGTGAGCTCAGTACTCAGTACACATTTGTTGAATAAATAAGCCAATCATGTATTTGAGATTTATACACACACACACACACACACATATATATATATATACATATATAATTTTTTTTGGTCTACTCTTGGAACCTAAGTAATATAATGTCAAGTGTTGAATCCCTTTTCTTCATTGTGCTTTATTTTGTAAGACCTTTGTTTCTTTTTCTAGTTTGTATTTCCTCTTCCACTAAAAACAAATAAATAAATAAACAAACAAGCAAATAAATAAATAATAAAAAAAGAAAAACAAAGAGGAAAGTTCATGCAAGAATGAAATGTTGAATCCAAATACTTATTACAACCCTTTTATGGATAAAACCTTGTATGTGGTTAGCCCTGCAAGAATCATGAGGACAACATGGTTTCTTGTCCTTAAGAAGTTCCCAGTGTAACGGGCATGGGGGGTGGAGCATAGGAGGAGTGATAGGTACTAGAGAGGTGGAAAGGAAGAGCTTTGGAGATTCCAAAGAAGGGGATGGCCCTTCTGGTGGCCTGCCGTTAAGGGAAGTGTGCAGTACTAGCTGTGGTGAAAGCATGAAGTTTTATCTGGAGGCCACTCGCTGGAGCTTAGGTGTAATGCAGTGGGAAGAAGCGGGCTTTCAGATGGAGGAGGTGGCCTGAAGTTGGGGACGTGTGGGGTGTGTGCAAGAAGTAAATGCCAGGGTACATGTGCAGACATATCCACTAGCAGAAAGTCTTGTCACTCACTTGCTCGTTTTCAGGTTTGAGCCCTGGGGAGCTTACCTTTTGCTTCTTTGAGAGCTGCCTGGACCTTGGATGAAAGGCGAAAAGCTTCCCTGTGGGTGTGTGTGG
This sequence comes from Geosciurus inauris, assembly GCA_004024805.1. Taxonomy (NCBI): domain Eukaryota; kingdom Metazoa; phylum Chordata; class Mammalia; order Rodentia; family Sciuridae; genus Geosciurus; species Geosciurus inauris. The sequence continues at coordinate 65,351 of PVHX01010815.1, read as the reverse complement.
AATATGGAATTCATACAGAGAATCTGATTTATACCTAGCAGAATCTGGGAGCAAATTTTTCTTTTCCCTATTAACCATTCAACCTTTGATTCCAAAGATTACAGACTTCTAGGAATTCACATTTCCTTATAGGAAAAACAAATGCTGTCAATTTAAAAGTGCCCCAGCATCAACATTTATCAAAACCAAATTGCTTTGTGAGAAATGGTTTCAAATTTTATTAGAAATGTCCTCAAATTTCCAGTTAATATTTTATGTGTTAACTTTAACTGCAAAACTCTAGTCTCATTCTCTTGTTTTTAAACCAGTATAGAGAAGGTTCAGGATAGTGGCAGTCTTAGTTTTACACATTTGTCCTAGAGACTGAAGCTAGCCTTAATCCTGTGTCTTTTAATAGATCTTCTTTTCTTATAAACACATCCTGACAGTTTCTCATACTTCAAAGGATATGTGTATATAAAGTTGAGGACAGGCAGTGTCTTTAATTTTGGACAATTCTTGTTTTAGAATTACGAAGTCTTGAGCTGAAGGCAGTCCGAGTTACTTTATGAAGTACATTTCCAAGTAGTGCCAAGGTATCTGGTATATTCCCAAGGTATATTTCCTCCCCTTTGCCACCACTCATGACCAAGTGGATGCCTATTTTTTATTTTTTGATTTTGCCATCGTGATTCACCTGCTCTGGTGGTCCCTAATCTATCTATTGATGATGGAGAGGAATGTGGGTTAGAGCAGCAGGCTGGGAGCTGCTCTGTGCCTGGCCCTTCCAGAAACCAAGGGTCTCTAGGATGTACGGCTGTTGCCGTCTCTCGTTGGTAATCCCCAAAGAGGCCTCTTCTGCCTTAGTATAAGCAAATTGATATTGTCCATTTGTTCTAAGAGATTTTCCTTTATAGACATTTTTGGACTCTGTTTATCTACTGAGGGATGATGATTTATATGCTAAGAGCATAATGGCACATTATTTTTCTCCTCATAACAAATCAAGATCATATGGTGGGTGTTCACCATATTTTCTTTACATACAAAACTCTTCCTTCTTTGAAAGAGCTCCTGTTTTCTCACTAGAGTTGAGTATTTATTTGCATTCCTTTTGGATATGGTTCTGTGTAGGTGATGTGTGTCTCTCTTGTCTTCACAGTTCCGTGAGGGCAGAGGCGACTGTCCCCCTTGCATTTCTGCTCTGTGCTATTGATGAGTGGCCAAGTGTCTTTGGTGTCATTGAATCCAGCAGGTGTGTTCAGTACCATGGCTCACTCTCCTTACTGAAGTCTCTTGATGTTGGAAATACCACCCTTTCTAGGCTTCCCTTCCACATTTCTGGTGTCTCTTGCAAGCTTCTTCACTGAATCAACATCTTGGTCATTAAATACTGGAGTTTCCAGAAGTTCTTCCCCCACAGCTTTTTGTGGATGTCCTCCATTCCTGATCCTGTTTACATTCATGGCTTCACTGAACACCTGTCCCCATAGGTCTCTCAAAGAGTCTCACACACAAAAGCCTCTCTATTCCAAACTTTTCCCATCTCTTGGCACCTCAGTCTCAACACGTTTAAAGTGTACCCATGATTCAGCCACCGCCAGAGGCTGATTCTGCTCCGATTTCCCTGTTGTGATGAGTGGCGTTATCCTGCATCTAGTTGTGCCAGCCCTAAACCTCCACGTCTTCCTTGACAGTCCCTTCTTTCTCCCTCATCAAGTCCAGGGGGATGGCTCTTATGGAAATCCCTGGCATTTCCCCACCCACTTCTAAGCTCCCCCCTCTTCACTCTGCCTATTTTCATCTCAGCTCACTCTGCCGTCATCTCTCATCTGTCTTGGATCCCCTTTTCCTAACTGGTCTGCTGGTGCCCCTTCTACTCCTCTCCACCATAGGTCAAGTTTCACAGTCATTCATTTTCATTATTATTTCATCACTTCCTTCTCTCCCTGCGCTGGGCTACATGCCCCATGAGGGTTCATGTCTACTGTCATGACTTTAGCAAACTTCCTAACACATGGTGCTAACCAAAATATATGTCAGGGGCAGTAAAATCTGATTATTGTTCTTAGTTATTTTCAGGGTTTATATTTACGTATGTGCTTTATGCTGATAGAGATTGAGGAAATTCTTCTTGAGTGGTTCCATTGTGAGTATATGTTTTTCTGATGAAAGAACTTGTAGGTGCTAATTTTAGAAAGCATAGAAAAGCAAAAGAAGGAAAAAAAATCATATCATGATACATGGTTTTGAGTTGTGGTTTTCATTTTCCTATGTCATTCAAACTACTTCAATCTTTGAAAATAAGTTGACATCAAGGAGACATATAGCCTTTCTAGAATGTTTATCATTGATCCAAGAAAACTCTTGGGAAGACCTTGTTAAAGAAATTGTCTATGATATTGGAGTCCATAAGGTTTGATAAACTTTAGGCCCCATTGAAAATATACTACATTTTGTTTGGTATCAAAAATATGTTTTCTGCTTCAGTAACTACTGCTGTTTTATAAAACTCCATGTTGTTATTTGGACCTTGCATCAGTTTTCTCAGGCCAGCATGAGGGTTTCTGGGTCAATATTTGTCACAAAGCAATACTTTCATAGTTCCAGATGACCACAGACAGCATTAACTTCAGGTTCTACCACTAGGGAATTGAATCTCATCTCTTTGTGAAGTTGCTTTTCTTGTATTAAAAACTGTGGAGGAAGCAACTTTAGCAGTTTGCCTTATGGTGGATAGGTAGGCCCATGAGGGTTTTATTTCTGCTTTTGAAATCCAAAGACATCTGAGGGGAAATGATAATTGTACAGTGTTGGAATGAGGTCACCTCAGCCCTCTGCTCTTCTCTCCTAGTCATTGTAGGAGTCGGGAACTTTGACTTAATATAACAGAACGTCTGTCCTGTTATCTCTGGAGTGTTCATTTTCCCATGGAGAATTCTGGTCTTTTATGTTGAAAGATTCCCTTTTAAAGGTACCATTTGGTGATGGTTGGTTTTTAAAATTTTTATTTAAGTCGTACATTAGGATATTCTGCTTCACCTCTTTGTAATCTTATTAAAGTCACTAAAAACATGAAAGTAAAACACTGTGGGCACCGTGCATCTGAAGGTGTGGTTTGTCAGCAAGAGCATATATTTGGTATGGCGTGTTCGGCATGATGGAGAAAGGAGCAACTTCTGGCTGGTGCCAGATGGACATCCCTCATGGAATCTGTTACTAATCCCAGGGGCCCTATTATATGGGGTTTATTTTCAATATTAATCTTGATATGAAGGCAGCTGCGGTTCTTAAAAAAAAATCATGCTCGTGCTTATTTTTATTATGGCCAAAGAAATTTATAGGTCGGCTTTATAGATGGATTCTACTTTTCCCCCTCAGTTATTAACCAGCACTGTGGAATGTGCAGTAAATTTTTCCTGTGTGCCACATATGTTCTTCTACCAGTAGCAATGAGAAAAAGAATTCTTTTTGTTAGGAATAAATGGAGTCAGTATAGGTTGGTAATATGTGTATTTGGTATAGGAGTCACTGTAAATAAGGTGCTCACATTTTACTTAAGAGTCAAGTTGTTTGCCTTTTTTTTCTGATTTTTTCTTTTTTTGTTTTTGTTTATAAACATTTCCATTGTAACTGTGGCATATAAAGAGCGTTAGTAGCTTTTCAGATGGTGTTCTTACAATCTTGAGCTGAAAACACAACCTCACTGATACCCCTTTGTAATGGTTTTAAGATTTTTACTTTTATTTTACTTCCCTTTCAGTCACTTTGGCATTGAAAACTTGCTGTAATTTGCCTAAATCCAGTTGAGTCTCTGTTATGGAATAGAATTTGGTTTTTGCTGAAGTGAGTAAAATTTGTTATATGATTTAAGAAGAGCTGCTTACAAATTGCTGTATAATCACATCTTTTTAAATTCATGTAAGGAAATGTTAAGGTAATCTTGAATGTATTAGTATACAACGACTGGAATCCCAAGAATCAAATGCTTCCCTTATTTAGGAATACTTACATTCATGGTTATTTATGTAAAATGCTAAAATAAATTTGAGCTATACACCAGATTAACGTTGACATCTTGACTGAATTCCATTATTTGTCTTTCAGATGAAAGCCAGCCGCCTCTGCTTTGAAGGGATTTTATTTTCTGGTTATGTTTAAGAAATCATTAGCTTCATATTCAAACTAATTAAAATATAGGTTTAGGAAAAGAAACCTTGGTTTTAAAATAAGTATTAGATACAAAATCTTAAGTGACAGATTTTGGAATAGATGGTTACTAGGACTGTGATTCCCCCCACCCTACCCTGGGACCTTATCAGAAGTGAATTCAAAGCCTCCTGTGAGCCCTTTCCAAAGAGTAAGAGATTTTAGATAAACAAACACCAGTGGTAAAATACAGAGAACTAATGAAAGCTATACGGTCACCCAACTGGTAAAAAATTGTTCCTGTAGAATTCAAGTAATAATAAAATCACAGGAAAATGTATGTAATCAAGATATGCTGGCAGCCTGAGCAGTGCCTGTCTCTGCTGTAAATACTAGCCCTGATGCTTCTGTAGCCAGACCAGGACCTGTGGTGCCCTGTATTCTTGTAATTTTTTATCAAGTGTCTGAGACTTGCTCTTAAAAATGATAGATGTGAATTAATAGACATTAGTAGGCCTCATCTGTAATCCTGCTTGGTTTAAATGATTATATATCATTCTTTATTATATATGCTTATTAACTTTTTATTGATGACTTTTGAGTTAAGTAGGCTTTAGGGTCTTTGGTTTATCAAATATGATTAAGACTGGAAATAAACACACTGAATCACTTATAATACTTCAGGAAGAATTTATAGGCTTATTGATTTCTTTTTTAATGTTAGCTTTAGTAGAACATGTTAAAACTATTTCTATTTCTTAGTCTCAGCAGGAAAAAAACAAAAAAGCAACTGAGTATTTATATATATGGGAAGCCTCAGAGGACAACCAACTTGCTGATATGTATTTAACACATTCAAAGATAAACCTTGATTGCAGCCAATAATCTTATAAGTAGATATATTTAAAGTCAGTATGGTGCCCAATGGAAGAAGGAATACTGTGTGTGTATAGTGTAGAAGCAGTAACTCTATAATATTTATTTTAAAATACTTTCAATTTAATCTTGTATTTATGCTTAATACATGGATTGATGTCTCTCAAGGTTTCTCAATCTCTTGACATTTTGGGCAGGGTAATGTCCAAAATGATGTGTGGAGTGGGGGCTTCCCTGTGCAATGTAAGGTGTTTAGCAGCAACCCTGGTTTTGCCTGCTGAATATAAGAAGCACCCCCAAGTCATGTCAATAAAAATCCCTCTCCAGACATGATCAGACTTCCCCTGAGGGACAGAATTGTCCCAGTTGAGAATCACTAATCTGTATACCTGTATATTTGTATCTGTATATCTCTAGTTTTATCTTGATCTCTATGTTATCATATTTGCTTTAAGCACCTGAATGTGATTATGGTGTAAGAACATTGGATCTTATACTGTAGAGATCAAAGCATGGGAGACAATATAGGAAGTCATTGATGTTTTCATGGAATTCACACTAAATCATAATTAGAGGCACTGATTGAAATTAGAGAACATTTAATTTTACCATTGGTTAGTAGAGTTTAGTGGCTGGCTGTACTGAAGAAATTTTGTAATTAGTTAAAAGGTTTTCATTAAAAAATACTGTGGAACATTTTTACTTAATTTGTGGTTTCTTTTTGTATTTGAAATTTCATATTGTGTAAGAAGTAATACCTGAGAGACTTACTAAGAGTATCCAGTATAAATATGTCATTAGAGACCTTAGTTTGTTTTCAGCAAAAGTCTCTTAGGTCCTTAATCATTTGATTGCAGCAAGAACTACAAAGTCTGGCAGTACAAGGAAAATGACTCAGATTTTATCTGATGTGACTTTTCATTTCTATTTTGTTTAAGGTTCTGGAAATCTTTGGCAAACCATAATAGGAATGGTTCATCTGACTTTGATGTGGACTAAGTCAAACTCATAATTTAAGGAAAGGTGAAAATAATAAGTGGCTTAGTAACAAAAAAAATAAGTGGTTTAGTAACACATCTTTAACCACACGAAGCTGCCAATTGCAGGTACCCCTGAGGTTGATCCTGAGGCCCAGCATTATCAGTTAAGCACTTACTATGCTAGATCCCAGAGCTCCCGTGGCCAGTGAGGCACAGCCTCTGCCCTCAAGGAGTCTAACAGGGAGACAGACACTAAAATAGATCATTTTAACACAGTATGGAGTGATGCACAGGTTGCCTTGGAGCTTGGAGGAGGAGAATCCAATCCAGCCAGGAATGGAGAAGGTGGTACCATGGAAAGGCTCTTCCAAGGAGCTGTTTTCTGAGCATCCTTGAAAATGGTTCCTACCGAGTGCATTAGTGGAACTACTTATTATAAACTAATTCATATTAAAAAGCCCATGGCAGATGAGAGCTAAGTGGTTATTCCTGCCAGCAGATTTATATCATAGGTCACAGCCCTTTCTAAATCCAAGGGATGTTCTGTTGGTAATGGAATTTTACATGTAAATGTCAGCTCTTTGGGGCCACAGAGAAGGGGTCTTTCTGGTTCTTCTAGCAACATCAAAGAAAGAGCTCCTTTTTCCAGCTGGACTGATGGTCACTTTTAGCTGTCATTTCAGTGGTTCTCGCAAGACCCAAAGCAGGCCAAGCACATTTCTTTTGTAAGTTGTTGTCATCGTCTGAGAGATATCCACTAATTTGCCAGAAGACTATAGAAGATACACAGAATAGACAGTCCTTTCATCTTCCGGAAATACTACTCTGAATCTTGTCTTCTGCTGTTGTAGGCTGCTCTTCCTTCTCTGGGTTTAGTCTTTCCTCACCTCTAAACATGCATACGTTTCTTTTGATCATATACATGTTCAAGCTAAACCTCCCCAAAGCGTAGTCTATATTTAGGGTCTCCCTTAGCAATAATGCTCCCTTTTCTTGGTCTGCCAGGCCCATTTTTATGACTTTGGATTTTTGCCTAAGTAGTTTTTTTCTCTCAGATGGCTCTTGTCTCTCAAAGGCAAACTTCTACACATCCTTCAAGACCTCACTCAAATTTATTCCTCTAATTTGAAACCTGCTGACTTTCCTGGGAGAGAGCTTTGCATGTCCCTGCTCTAGCACTTACCATGTGGAGTCATATCTGTTTTTTCCATCAGAGTTCTTCTTGGGTAGAAAATGGGTCTATTCACATTTTTAATTCAGTATCTATCTACCATTGTATCTTTTTTGCCGGGGTGTGTATGGGGGTACTGGGGATTGAACTCAGGAGCACTCGACCACTGAGCCACATCCCCAGCTCTATTTTGTATTTTATTTAGAGACAACGTCTCACTGAATTGCTTACCTTGCTTTTGCTGGGGCTGGCTTCGAACTCGCCATCCTCCTGCCTCAGTCCCCAGAGTTGCTGGGATTAGAAGCGTGAGCCACCGCACCTGGCTCTACTGTGTCTTTTATATAGGGAGCTCCAAATAAATATTACCTGAGATGTTTCAATAACCCATTTATTTCCCCCAGATTATTGAATTCCTTCCTTCCCTGGCTTCTTGCCCTCAACTTTCTGACATTTTTCATTTGCCTTTTCTGTATGAAACCCTTGGCTGGAGGTTTCATAGTGCCTTACACAACCCATTCCCACAAAGCATTATCTTTTCTGATTTAGAAATGAAGAAACAGGCTCAGAGAGCTAGCCTGACACAATTTACCTGATGATACACAGCTTAAAGTGACAGAGTGGGATCCGAACTTGGATCTCTCTGGCTCACTCATTCACTCATGCATTCAGCAGACTGAGCACTTACTGGGCCCCCATCCTAAGGCCAGGGGAGACAGCATTGAACCAAAGGAATCCCTTGTCACCAGGGACTCAACATTCTAGTGGGGAGGGGAGGGAGAGAGAGTAAACAGACAGATGGATAAAGTGAAATCAGTGACATGTAAGTGATTTTATATCTCCAGTGAGACATAGGGCTGGGGAATGGGAGAGACCGAGGATAGGGGATGTGCTTGTTGTTTCTGCTAAGCTGATCTGGGGAGGCCTCTCTGAGGAGCAGACATTGAACAGGACCCCACACATAGTAGGGATAGAGGGTAGAGGGGTCTAGGCAAGAACAGGTGGTATGGTGACCCAGACAAGGGACTGAGGGGCATCCAGGGCAGTGTGCCTAAAGCCCAGTGAGCCAGAGCAGCCCTCTTAGGAGGGGGGTTTGAAGGAGCCAGTGGCCAGATTATGTAGGGACTTATTGCCCATGGAAAGGGGTTTGCATTTTCCCTTATGTCATTGGGAGGCCACTTGAGGTCTTTAAGTAGTAAAACTCTCCTGCATGATCACATAAACTGTAGCTGTTTGTAAAACAGATATGCTCAGTCCATTGTGGTTTCTGCAAAGCTCATTGGAACATCACTTTGGCTATTAGTACAGATAGAAAAGATCGCTTTATATGCAAGAGCTCATTTCATCCCCAAAGTCTCATATGAGGCAAATACTGTTCTTATTCCTGTCTTATAGGTGGAGAAATTGAAGTACACAGAGGCTAAATAACTTTGTGCACGATTACACAGTTGGCAGGTAACTCACCTGGGATCTTGAACTTGCCCTTAAGATAAGTCAGGCAATGTGCCTGCCATCCTACAACAAAGTTTCAGGTTTGGAATTCAAGCCAGCAGTCTGAATTGTGGCACAGTGCTCCCTGTATTTTGTTCATCCTACTGTTGTCTCTGCCAGGTGTAGACACCTGAAGCCTCATGCCAGCCTTGGAGTGGTCTTGTTGCTCTTAGCCCTTCTCCATATAACTTTTGTCCTCCTCAGACAAAATTGATGTGCTCATGTTTGGATTCTATATATCTCTTTGCCTCCTCCCTCCAACAAAGACTTTAATACACCTTTCTGTTGGGTACATTTCAAAAATAATAAGGTTGGTTTTCAAGGTCCACTGGAGCCTGGATTCGTACCATCTCCCCCAGCTCACTTCTACTGCTCCTGTGGCCATGTGGCTCTCTTCTTTGTGCTTGGAACAGATCCTATGCATGCTTCTGCGGTCAGTTTTGCTCACCCCATGCTCTTTGCCTAGGACTCTCTCTGAGCTTGCTCCTCTAGAGGCCATTTCTTTTTGATTCCTTTTCCTAAATTTGAAGACTGTCACCAATTGGTCTTTACATTGATCCTTTCTTTTATCCCATCACCACAACCAAGTTGACATCCTTTAAAAGCAGCAATCATATCTTCTACTTCTCTGCATCTACAGAGAAGTAGATATATTCCCCAAATATATACAATTGATTAGCATCTAATAGTACTCTCTTGAAAGAAGGGCTTTTAGGAGGAAGTAGGGGAGATAAGCCAAACATATATAAAAGATACACCACACAGCAAAGGTGTTACCATTGGCTTTTATTGTTGGTGTGTGTTTAAAGAAAACTGGACCTTTTCGTATTCTGTATAAATTGGTAAGGATTCGTTGGTCAGTCCCAAAGATTGCTCCATTTTGGCTATTTAAAACAACAGCAACAAAAAACCCCCTTGATTCTGCAAATTTAGTATCCTCTACTTACATTTTTATAAGTGTAGTTGAGTTTGAGAGGGTGTTTTTTTTTTTTCTTGTCACTTTTAACTCATCCAGATGGTTATGTGATTCACAGACTCAAATGTGTCCAGATCATGAAAATCCAAAGGCCCTTGTGTTTGAGTTCAGTCCATATGTTTAGGCATTGTTGCTACTTGTGTGGGTCCACAGAACTTGTTAAAAATCCAACAGTGGAACTTGAATTCCCTATTTGATTCAATTTTGGATGTTCCTGGCCTTCTTCCAGTGATGAGGGCAAAGGGGGAGGCACCTTGAAAATGATTGCATTTTCCTGTGAGCAGGAAGGTGGGAAAAGAGATGGTAAATACTTGAGCTAAGCCTATGTCCCCGTAAATAAAACAGCTTGGATTGCAGCAGCATTTCTGCAAGATCATCCTCAGTTGTTTAGAAAGGTTTATTTTATAAGAGAAATTTCTACCACATTAGTCTAAAATGAACTTGGTCTAGTTGTTCTCAAATAATAGTGGTGTGCAGAGTTCCTGAAAAGCTTATTTTAAAAATGTAGATATTACAGTCCCACTACCTTGAGATTCTGATATAGTAAATTTGGGGTAGGACTCAGGTAATTTGCACTTTTTTTTTTGTACCAAGGATGGAACCCAGATAGGCTTAACAACTGAGCCACATCCCAGCCCTTTTTCATATTTTCTTTAGAGACAGAGTCTCTCTGAGTTGCTTAGGGCCTGGCTAAGTTGCCGAGGCTGGCTTTGAACTCTCAATCCTCCTGCCTCAGCCTCCTGAGCCACTGGGATTACAGGCTTGCACCACCACACCCAGCTGTAATTTGCATTTTTATTTGCACCTGATTATTCTTTCCTCCTTGGCACAACATGTGAATAAACAGTGATCCAGACTATTTTAATATAAAATACCAAATTTAGTATTTGAATCCATAACCCCTTTGGCATTCGATTATTGGTTCCTTTTTCTCTTGGTGTTTTGCCTCCAGGCCAGAGTCTGTGTTGTTCATTGCAGTTTGTATTTAACCACCTAAATCACCCATCCCCAACAGCCCACCCCTACCCTTTTATTATCTAAAGCTTAGTGCAAAAAAAAATTATGCATTTTCTTTACTTTTAATATATTTATTTGTAATCGATTCATAATAATCATGTATTATGGAGTACATTGGTACATTTCAATGCATGCATATACTATAGAATGATCAGATCAGGGTAATTGGCATATCTATGACTTCCTTGTGTCAGGAACATTCAAAATACTTCCTACTAGCTATTTTTGAGATAGAATTAATTTGTTGTCAACCATCATTATCCTACTGTGCTGCAGAACATTATGCATTATTTCCCAATCCAACTGCAAAGAGCATTTTCTAGAATAAAAAGCATTTTTCTAACTAGAAATCTTCAGAGTTTAAAATATTTCTTTTAGTAGAATATATGTCTTCCTATTGCCAGGTTTTTTACCCGCAGGCGTGACTTGGGGAGCAACAGTGGTGGTGGCTACTGGGCTTCTCGCTATCACTTGAATGCAGGAGTGTCTGCTGTGCCCTGATGGATTCGGAAAGCAGTACCAAGTACCAGCACCTCATACCCAGGAATTCACTTGCTCATTCATTCAGTAGAGATTTTCACCAAATACTTTTCCTGGCACTGGGGCATTTATGTAAACAATAGACAAAACATTATCCTGCTTATTGAATTTATATGCTAGTGGGGGGCAGGGGAGAAAGACAGTAACTATATATCATGTGATGTTGAAAGTGTTAGTGGGAAACGTAGAGTAGGATGATAAGGCCCCAGTGTGCTGGGAGTGGAGCACAGAAATTTGATAATGTAGTCAGCAAGCAGATGACATTTGAGAAAAGACTCCAAAGGAAGGGGTGAAGATATTTGGGGGCATTTGGAGGGAGGATGATTCAGGCAGAAGAAACCTCTGGTGCAAAGGCCTTAAGATGGGCATGTGCCTGGAGCATAGAAGGAACAGCAAGAAAGCCAGCAGGGTATTGTGAGCAGGGCACAATGCTGGCCAAGGGGTCAGAGAAGAAACAGGCCATTGTAAGGACATGTGCATCTTCTCCGAGCCAGTGGGAAGCCAGTGGAAAGTGCCGAGTAGGGGAATGATATCGTCTGACTTAGATTCTTCAAGGGACCTGGGGAGTTTGGTGGAGTCAGAGGGACCCACTAGGAGGCTGCTACAGTGGTGGGGGAGGGAATGGATGACTCAGGTATGGGTGGACCCAGTGGAGGGAGAGACAGGCGGTCTGCTTTGGGTATAATTGGAAGGGTGAGCCAACAGTCTTCTGACAGACGGTTTGCCAGGGGAAAGGAAAGAGAATAGGATTCAGGAATGATTTGACCCCAGTCGTTGAAACTGAGTCTGTTCCTCATCAAGGGAGATGGGGAAGACTGGGTGGGCCAGGCTTGGGGAAGAGGATGAGGGGGTTCCATTTTGGACATATGTTTAAGATGCCTATTGACATCCAAGTGGAAGTGCTGTAGGCAGACGGGTGTTGTGAGTCTTATGTTTAGGAGAGAGTCATCCAGGAGACGTTAACATGTGGAATGGCATGTGTGTATGTGTGTATATTATGCATGTAATTCTCTGCATGTATAGATATAATCGCATATACATAATTAGCATCAGTGTGTGTGTATAAGTTACAGATGCTTCTTGACTTAACAATGGATGAGGTCATGAACCCATCCTAAATTGAAAATATCACAATTTGAAATTCTGCAAGTTGAGAACATCAGTAAGTTGGAAGCTCATTGAATATACCTAAGCTACTGAACATAACAGTTGATCCTTGCCTAACCTTAAAAGTACCTGGAACACAAGCATTAACCTACAGTTAGGCAAAATGTCTAATGCAAAGCCTGTTTTATAATGAAACGTTGAATGTGTTGTGTATACACACAGGTGGGCATTTTGTAGGCATGATAAGATGAAAAAATAGAAAACAGTATAAAAAAAATGCTGACAACACAGTGCACCACAGAGCATTGGATGTTCCCCTTGTGATCTTGGAGCTGGTGGGGAGCTGTGGTGTGATGCCAGTGCCCAGCATCACAGGGAAGCGTCCCACAGCATATCACTTGCTGGCAGAAGATCAAAATTCAAAAAAGAGTACTTTCTAGGGAATGCATATCATTTTCGCAGCATGGTAAAGTCAGATCATTAAGTTAGAACTAAATGTGTTTGTGTACGTACATATTTTTCTGTAGTTATACCTCACGGTCCATCATCTGCAGTTTTTCATTTCCAGGCTGTTGTTGGATGCCTAACCTTTGGTGTAGAGGGTCTTTATTCTTGAGTCCTTCTCTTTGCCTAATATGGTGCTCCAGATCCGTCCGTGCCGATCATCAGTGCTGTTATTGGCCGTCTTGGCTTGTCTTGCTTGTTTCATTTGGCTTTATATCATGAACGGGATTACCACCGCTGAAACTAGTTAAAACTTGATTATCCCAGGTCAGTTCTTTTCCAGGGGGCAGTTAGCAGAGCCTCTGGGAATGGGTGTACTCGGGGTGCTGCCTTCCCATCATGTGAGAATGCCTGGCACACTTGATCCGTAATGGCACAATTCCTTTGTGTAAGCAACTTGACAGATGTCCGTAGTGAGGCATCAAAGTGTCTGCTGACAAATCTGATGGGAAAACTGAAAAGAGAACTCAAAGGATTATTATTATTATTTTTTTAGGATTAAATTTGCCATTGAGCTGTTTGAGGCCCTGTCGTTAATGCTGCTTTATTAGAAGTCTACACAATTCTTCACATGGGTGTCAAAATAATTTCAGTGAAAATGAGGTTGGGTGGACTCATCAAGCTGAAGTATTCGTCTTGTGATTACAGATGGGTTTTTGTTTCTGCTCCTCTACTTTCTTCCAAGCCTTTTGCTGGATGAGCTGGACTTAACAGTCTGCATTAATTTACTTTGGCACTTCACACGGTCAGATAGGCCACGAACACGATGGTCTCTAATACATTTCTAAAAAATCCTGTGATGCTCCTTTTTAATTGATGTCCTTCATAAAACTGTATTTGCTGAAGCTATAATTACTCGTCAAGCAGCAAAAGCAAATCTACCTCCAAGTACAATGAAGATGTTCTTTTACAAGATTATTAAGATACAGAAGTTTGGCATGCAGAGTAATTTAGTTCTGCTTTATAATGATATCTTCAGGGACTGTATCTTTGGGGATCATATCCATTAGAGCCTAGCAAAGTGGAAAAGGACCTATCTCCACTGCACTCCTCATAAATGTCAGATGCCCCTGTCTTGAGTGACCATTGCTCCATATATGTGCTTGTTATAAAACACTTGGAACGGGCTGATTTTTTGATAATGTTTTTGTATGCCCTTCAGAGTAATTAACTGCTTCACTGGACGTTCATTTAGCTTATTTGGAGGATTTTAATCTGACTCTTGAAATTGCATGGAACACTCCTATGTGATTGAACAGGGGACCTTTGAAGGAACATCAGCAGAGGGTTATTGTCTCAAAAATTTGGAAATAGCCCAAATTAAACAGATGCAAGATAGATCATTTAGAAATTCTTAATTGATTTATATAATACCTAAGTTTTACCTTGGTATTAAATTAGGATATTAGTTTTTTTTGTTGTTGTTGGCTTTTTTTTTTTTTAGAGGGATCTAGGGAAAATGAAAGCAGCAAGGTTTTCCAAAGGGTGAGGGTATTTTGGGGAGAAACAAAAGGAAGTGATCCACAGATTTTTTTTGTCTCCCACTTAAAAATGTCACCTATATGCAAACTGGAACTTTGTCATTTTTTTCACTGTTCTATCTCCACTGCCTAGCACAGTGCCTACACATAGCTGCTATGCAAATAGGGGACTTATCAGAGCTAGAGCCTCATGGGGCATTGTGACACATCAAGCGTCCTTTCCCAAACTTGCTGGACTATGTAACCCTTTTCTTGAGGAACATTAGACTGAGGTCTGTTCAAATACCCCCTGGGAAATTCTAGCTTTGAGTAAAATAATAGCAATAAAATATTAAAACTGAATTGATCACAGAGTGAAATATTCAGGTTTTTGTGGATACTGGAATACAAGGGCTAGAGAGCATGAGAGAGGAGGGATGTCAGACTTCCATGTTTGAATCTATCATCTGGGACAGTTGATTGACCCCGGGGCTGCCTCTGTCTATCGATCTTTAAAGTAGGGATCATAATTATATTTATCTTGCTGGTTGTTAGGAAAATAGATTACATTTAGTCCCACTTTGGAAAATTAAATGAAATAATGTATGTAGAGGGCTTCTCTGGGCTAACCATTTATTATTATTTTCATTATTATTGTTATTATTAAAAAGTAAGTGATAAATGACCCTAGTTAGAAGGGGTGATGGTGAGGCACTCAAGATTAAATGGGATCAGCCTTTCTGCTTCTTTTCAACAAATATGGGAGGACTTCTAATATGCCAGGCATTGTTTGTTCTGGGGGTGACAGTCGTGAACCCAGTTAAGGCTCCTTCCCTGTGGACCTGGAGGGTGTTTGTAGTATAATGTGTTTGTGGGTGTCACTATCCTCTAGAACATAAAGTAAATTTAATTGTACACAATTCACTTAAAGTTAATTGTTCTGAGGTCATTATACTAGTGATTTGCCCCGAAGCAGCACTTTTTCTCTCAGAATCCGATCTGTTCTTAACACCAAATAAGTAAATCAAGATTCAGAGGTCATGTTTTTAAAGGAAATAAATAAAATGAAGCTAGTATTAAGACATAAGGTCATCAAATGGAACATGCCCTTTTATTCCAATTAGTTATCCACCACAGTAGGTGGTTAGAAAATCAAAATATGCAACGTTCCTTTTTTTGAAAGTATAAGTATGTCCCAAGTAGTACATGGGATATACTTATCCTTGGAGAAAAAAAAAAGCTGTATATTTGAAAGTCTAATTTAACTGGCTTCTTGTGTTTTATCTGACTCTCCTACCTGGTCTGAACCAATTTTCCAGCCACCTGTGCAGGAGAAAGACCTCTGTGGGCAGCAAGTCTTTGTACAGGAGGTATTTCACCCAAAACAGAGTAGAAACCTTTGCATCTATTTGAAATGATTTATAGCTATTCCCACCTGATCACGGAGTGTTTCCAAATTAAAAGCCATTAATTAAGGCCTTATGCAGATACAAGAGATAGGCAAGGAGTGCTTTGTAATGCCAGCTCAGTACTTCAGGTGAGAGCTTTTCAAATTACGTGGACCACTGGAGCCACCTGCTTGACTAAACGCCACGGCCTGCGCAGGGCTCGGCGGTGCCAGCGTTGTTACTGATTTTTCTCATTTCTCCAGGGCAAATACTAATTAATGGATACAATTCACAGCTGATTAGCTGTAGTTTCTTCAGTAATTACATTCGCATACTAACTGTTCAGAAGAGGATTTCTAACCCAGTTCTTATTTCATTCTAAGCTTAATTTGTTTTTTGAATTGTTTAGGCCCTTAGTTTAATAGCCATTTTATTTTTCTTTGTTGTTTTAGGTGCTATTAGATAATAAGTGAGTTTAATCTTAAAAAAAAATACTCTCTGATAATGAGCTGTTTGCCTTAAATGGATTTCTAATTCCCCAACAAAACCTACATTTAAATAACGTTAAAGTTGTGATACGGGCTGTTGGGTGGTTTGGTGGGGGTGGGGGCAGGATTGGAACATGGAATATGCTGAATTCTCTTCTATATCCCCCCAAAAAACTTGATTTCAGGCCTGAGCTTTTAATTTGAGCATCATTCATTCATCAAAATCTTCATGACAGAAACCTTTACTTTTTTTTTTCTTGCATGTATTTGGTATAGTGGAATAATGAGGAAAGTGTGTGCCCCGGTGTGCATATTTTTGATTCAGAGAAGCCAGAGAAAGGTCCTTCTTAAGGGCTAACAAATACATCTTTCAGAAATCCTTATAAAGATGTTTACCCAGGTGAATCCGAGTGCTGGAGGAGAACCTTCTTGATGGTTGCTTGTGTGTGTTGAGGTGTCATTCCACAGTGGGAGAATTTGCTGGTCTGGGCTGGAAGAGCACTTTGGAACCTTTAGAGTCTTTCCTATAAATCCTGCTTAGTTCTTGGATCCCTGACATGATAAAGTGTATCATGTCAGTCCCGTATCTGTAGGTTCAGAGTCAGACTGGGAGCCCCCCAGAAATAAGTGTTTATCAGTTTATGGAGAGGAGGATTATGTGGGTCTTCCTTATCTGTGTATCCGCATCTGTGTTCTGTTTGTTCTTTATATCTCTATATCTTTGTATCTGTATATCTGTCAATGTACCTACCTATTTCTCCTTCCATCTATCCATTCGCCCATCCTTCTATCTCTTGGGGAAATGGCACCTTTTACTTTTAATTATTAACTTTATTTAGATGAAAACAGCTAAATACATTTCACCCTTTGGAAACCAAACATGTGTTTTATTTGATGCATTAAAGGAAGGAAATACTACACTTAATAAATAGGACATTCTTTTACCATTTAAAAATCATGGAAATAATACAGCTGTAGATGATTATGGCCACAGAACCTTTCCATATTGCCAGACTGATAACAGAATGTTTAAAGCAACAAAATGTACCTGTTTATACCATTTGAACCTGAAAATACATTTCTGCCCCAAATCCAAGTTTTACATTTTGATAACAGGTCCCTAGAAGTAAAGAGCTTAAGTCTGAAATGCTGATACAGTCTTATTTATGATGATATGAATGGGCTATTGTGTTAGAGAATGAAATAAAAATTGCTGTGTTCATAGGATCCCGCTTATTTTTTAAACCTCTTTGCATTTAATGTTACTTTGAGAGATTAAATATCACTGTTTTCGGCAGCTCTGATGGATATAGATATGGCTTCTTTAAATTCTGGAGATTTAAAAAAAATTTTTTAGTCTTATTTATTTATATTCATGCCACATCTTATTCACTAGAAAATAGAATTGGAGTCCTGGGAATTGAATTTTATTCCCTTTAATTCACATTTTAACCTACCCACCCTTGTGACATCTGTTCTTGAAAAGTAAGCTCTAAAAATCCCAACATGCTTTAAAATGTGTCAAGGTGATTTTCTTGGAAACTCCTCTTCCAACACTCTGACGAGTGTCAGTTCAGTAAACAACACTGTAGTGATGGGTTGGCCTAGTGTTTGTAATCGGCTCCCTTCGCTATTAGTCTTGATGAGAAACAAAACTATTTCCTGGAATTATTGAGTTAGCTCAACTCCGTGCTTTATTTTCCGAGGGAACTGGCTGTCAGCAGTGCTGTGCTTTGAAATCTTTCCTGTTCTGAATTTGATCTCAGTAAGACCCTCCGCTCTCCATTCTCCTAACACTGGCATTCTTTTCAAATTGCATCTGAGCTGTCATAACCACGATTCTTATGAAGCCCCACATTAACATAAAACAATCTCTTTTTTTTCTTTCAGTTTGGAAATAATAATAACTACATGAACATGGCAGAGACCAACAGCACATTCTTTGCTGCCAGCGAGGTAGGCATCTGTCTAAATGGTGTCCCTTCATGTTTTGTGTGTTATTTAGGTAACTTGATAGGCTCGAAAGGAAAAGCCAACTATCAGATTTATCTCCGTCTCTTATGTGGTTCAAGGTAATGACTTTGAAGGAGAATTGAGAAAAACCTACCTGCAAAGAAAATAACCTGACAAGCGTTTTCCCCTTGTCTACAGGCTGTTGCTAATGTGCTTAACTTTGTACAAAAAAAATTTGGTTGAAAAAATATACACGCAAACAAAAGTGAATTATGTTAAAACACATACATGGACACACACAGAGACTGTACTGGTATCTAAGCAGGTAAGTGACTGTTTTGGAAACCAGGATAGAAGTGACTTCTAATAGAAGACATTTGAACTTCACATTTCTCTAGGGATAATTTCATTTAGTTGCCATGATTTGGGAAACTGTGGTAGAATAGTATTATAGTTTTTTGGAGGAGTTGATGGGCAATGTGAAATGAGGGTTTTAGTTCATTATAGGGCCCCACAGCTTAGCACAGTCCTTGGCTGTAGTAGATGCTCAATAAAAATGAGCAACCAAGACCTGGTTGTAGCTGGGAAAGCTGGGTGGTAGAATCTGGACACAGCACCACATGGGCTCTTGGTTTGTCGGCCAGTTACGTGAGTGCGTATGGAATAAACATAGTCTTCATACTTTTTTTTTTAAACCACATTCCTGTTATTGACTTAGAACTGTTATCTGGTCTCACTGGCCTGTTTTCTACAAAAACTGGTATCTTGATTATGCCAAGGAAAGGGTCCCCTAAAAGTGGTAACCTGGGTGAGATTTAAGATTTTCAAACAAGAACAAACAGAAGTGTGAAATTGGTCCAAATGGAACATTTCCTCTAGCGGCTCATGTAATAAAAAGTCTTCATTTTCCAAATACATTCAGATATAGGAAACTGAACTAGCTTGACCCCAGAGGATGAAAATAATAATGGCTTTGTAAATGATCTTGGTACAGAGAAGCAAGTGATGTGAAGGAAATTAACGCTGAGAAATTATTAGAATAAATGGGGAATCAAGAATTGAGGGTCTTCGTAGATAAATCATTTTTTTTTTTTACAGTGACCATCATCTCTAACCAGGAAGACAGCTTAGGTGGCGAATATTGTTTGGCACTGGCTGCTGTGTTGTTTGTGATAATGAACACAAACCCCATCTGTAAGGACAACATGATGTTTCATTCTGTAGGATTTTTTTCCCTACATTTGAATCAAACATTGATGAAAGCTCTACTGCCAGCAGCTGTTCAGAGACAATTTAATTCCAGCTGTGATAATTCACCGTGTCAGACATTGGCTGTTATATGTTGATACAACAGTTCTCCAGATTTGCATTTTTATCAAAAGGAACAAATGTTTTGAACATTTCAGTACAGATGGTATTTAACCATGTACATTCTACTTTAACATGTTCAAGGTAAACACGGAGAAGTCAGTATCTGCAAAAATAATCACATATACTCCAAATGATTAGTCAGATATTGGTCATCTGGCACAGTTACAGAAGTCAGTGTCTTTTATGGCTGATGCCACACATGGTTCTTTTTATCATCTCAGCCAGTGTGTTGGAAATAGAATGCTTAACTTTAATATTTTGCCTCTCTTTTTCCTTTTCCCTACAGAATACTTCACCTTATATTTAACATTTTACCTCTCTTTAAAGGTGCTTTAAGATTTTAGCATTTCCTTGGTTTTATGTTACCCTGTTATTTTATTGTTTCATTAGGTTAACATATAGTAATACACCAAGTTCTCACTTAAAATTAATTTGTCTTTTGAAAAAGTATACCGTGGGGACATATGATATATAAGACATCTTTCTCTCTAGTCCTTAACAAAACTAAAAATGAAAACCTCTTTAATTTTGACTGCCTGGCATGAAACATGCTTTATGGTAGTATTTAAAAGGTAATCTTATGTAATGATCTCACTGTCTATCTCTCAATCAAAAAAAATAAGGCCGAAGTAAATGTTAATGCACCGCATTATAGCCTGTGCCTAATTTCCCAATCACTGCATTAAAAGTAAATTTATTTGGTATTTTAACATTTTAACGAGTGCAAACTAATTCAGGAGGACTTTAGGTTTGCATGCTGTAAAGTTTAAATTGTGCCTGAAACCAGTTCCCTTCACATCAATATTGTCCTGTAGATATCACTACAGGGACTCCGATACTCTTAAGTTTGAAATTCACACATTAGCTTTATGTTTTCTATCTGTGTCATGATTACCCTGACCATTTTTAAAGTACTTTAAATATTTATTGAAATAATATTTCAAGTGTTAATTACAGTGGT
The DNA here is from genome assembly GCA_004024805.1 of Geosciurus inauris. Taxonomy (NCBI): domain Eukaryota; kingdom Metazoa; phylum Chordata; class Mammalia; order Rodentia; family Sciuridae; genus Geosciurus; species Geosciurus inauris. The sequence continues at coordinate 44,943 of PVHX01010815.1, read as the reverse complement.
AATGAAAACAGCCAAATGCCACATATCAAGAATGAGTGTTTATCCGTATTGTTAATGTGATATGTTAGATTTCATTAAGCAGTAATGGGGTAGCAAATGAGTCACAAATTACAGTTGCATCTGTTACTAGACCACATTAGTGCCAAAATAACGGCAAATGCAGCCATAGGGTTACGTTCATTAGCCAACTACGTTTGTGGCCAATTCATCCCTTTGTTGCTGAGAACTCGGGGTAATGCAGTAAGAAATTGACATCTTTTGGGGTCATTGTGAGAATGCATACGTCAGAAAAATCTAATATTTCATTCTAGCTTTCAGATGTGTTCTTATGAGGCAATGTTTTGCATTTTTTGACTCTGCTAAGAAGCTCAAGGTGATTAGTTGTCCTACCATAGATTCCCACAGCTGTGATCTCTATTTCTGGTGAGATGCAAATAGCATCTGACAGATTCTATGTGTAAGAAAATTTTTTTTTGCTTGCTTTTTTTCCCCCTTGAGTTTATTTCTCTTTTTTTCCTAATGGTTATGATATGATATCATCCTTGATAGCTTGAAGAATGATGCTTTTTAGCTCTTAATTAGTTCTCATGGCCTATAATAGCAGTCTCCAATTAACTTGCACCAGTTCATGCTTTCAAATAGTATTAATAATAAATGAACTATAACTTTGACCCTCTGAGCTAGGAATAAAAAATATGTTGGTGGCTCACCTCCAAAAAAAAACATGTGTATATGTTATTAATATATATATATATTATTTTCATTCTGGACCTTGACATCCCCTCTCCCTCGGAACACCCAATTTTTCTAAGGAAGATGGTTCCTATGGTGAGTTCAGGCAGCCCTGATTTACGTTAAGGACCCTACTTTAGAACACAGTCTTTAAGAATCTCCATAGCAAGGAATAAAAACAATGCATGAAGATTTACTTAGGTTTTGAGATGTAACACTTGTCTAAGCAAGTGAGCAACATCGATGTCATTAACGTGCCTACATCAATATTGTTCTGCGCTCTCTAGGTAGTCTTTAAAAGTTGAAGACTGTTAGAAAATGTTCCGATAAATACATATTAAAATGTTCACATAAAAGAAAATAACCCTCCTTGTAGTTTAAATAAAAGCATGGCACCTTTTAATATGAGCTCTGATAATCCTTACATAAAGCGTTGTATGACGCACAGTTACAATTTCCATGGAAGCATTCATTGCACTTGGGAATATACCAATAAGGAAATTTAAAAAAACAAACCACAAAGTTAATATTACTTGTTTTATAGATTGTGGCAGAAAGTAAATATGTGTAATGTTCACTTCTGGATTAATGCTGTGTGTGTGCCCCACAAAATCGTCAGCATTTTATGAAGCATGTGGATCGCGTAAGCGGTTTGAGCTGTTTCACTAACATATCAATAAAGTGGCAATTTGTTATATAGCCAAATGTAATGTCGCTGATGCTCCAACTAACAACAAAGACAGATGTTGCTAATTAAGTACGCATTAAAAAACTGTTAATACTGATACTCCATTAAAACCATATGATAATGAGACTTAAATCTTTAATCAGAATGATCAGCAAAACTTTATATATGGAAATCTGTGTTTAAGATGTTTTCATTGGAGAAATAAATATTTGGCCTACATATGTAGTGTTTTCATGCAATGTCTTTCTTCTTCCCTCCAAGGAGGAATAAAATATAAGGAACAGAATGTGAGAATATCTATATTTTGTTTCCTTTTAGCAGACATTCCATACGCCAAGCCTGGGGGACGAAGAGTTTGAAATCCCACCCATCACGCCTCCTCCAGAGTCAGATCCTGCTCTGGGCATGCCTGATGTGCTGCTACCCTTTCAAGCTCTCAGTGATCCATTGCCTTCCCAGGGAAGTGAATTCACACCCCAGTTTCCTCCTCAAAGCCTGGATCTTCCTTCCATTACCATCTCAAGAAATCTTGTGGAACAAGATGGTGTGCTTCACAGCAGCGGGTTGCATATGGTAGGCACCACATTTATTGCTTGAAAGTATTTTTATCATTTGCACTGCCATGATAAAGATCTGAGTGTTCATATTCTGGAGTATCTCCAGCTTGTCCCCTGGTGGACGTGTAGATTGTTATCCCTGCTACCATTCAAACGTGGGTACAGTACTGGATCAGTACCTAGTATTGGGTTGATTGACAGTTGTATAAAAAAGGATGACCAACAAGATCCTTCTAATATGAAATAATTTTTTAGGAAGTCTGATTCCTGGGTTTGGAAGTAGCCAATCTTCCCTTGCCTCTGGGTGAATACAGAGGTGTGCTTGAGTTGAAAGTTTACCCAGGTGAGATTTTAGAAATGGAAGCCTTTATCAGGTACCTGGTGTCTTTTGAACTTATTGGATTATAAGGTAAAATTTATGATACTTGATTTACTTCCGCCTCAGATGAAATATCAAACTGTGATAAAGAGAAAAGAAAAATAAAATAATTGCTTATAACCAGCAGAGGAAAATATAGAATGGGTTATTGTGTGAAATGCACCTAATGATGTTATTTATTGTCATAAACATCGAATAAGGCACTCCAGAGAGCCAAGATTACTAATGCAATAATTTTGGTTCTATTTTTCTTAGTGTGCAATTATAGTCAGCAATCACCAGAGTAAATCTACTTAAGTATTTTAAACTCTTCTGCTGGGATTGTCAGTTTTTTTTCCACCATAGTGTGCAATGCATTTGTGTCTGTCTAGGTGAGGTACTAAGCAGACATTTTAAAACAAGATTAATAGTTTATAGGGCTTTTTTTTTTAAAACCCTGATAAAATGAAACAGATGTGTTGGTATAACAAAAAACAAATCCTATTGCTTGTTTACATATTTCTCTGCACATTAGGACCATGCCAGTGATGTTTATTGGTTTCATTGTTAATTCCCCAGATAACAGCATATGATTGCAAAATATGTAGTGGATTAGCCGTGCAAAGATTCAGTATGCTTTCTGAAATATAAGATTACTTTCCTAAATAGGATTGCCGCAACATAATTTTCTTTGCCTGTGATCTTTTGTGTTTGAGCTGAACATCAGGGTTTTTATTTTTACTTTTTTTTTTCTTAAGTCCGAAAAGAATGCAGCGAACAGTCAGGAAATGGTCATTAAGTATTCATAAACGTTACTTGACATCACAAATAATTGTTTCCTGTGGACTTTCCTACAGTCTTGTCCTTTTGACACTAGAATGGAGGGTTGTGTCCCCTTCCTCTGCAGTCAGGCTTGTAACATTGTGCCTGGAAAATAATAAAAATAAAAAAAGGGTGTTCAGACACCAACCAGGTTTGCCAGGACTGGCCATTTATTCACAGAGGCTCAGCCAGGCTCATTTAAGTTCCAGAAATAGTTAAGAGACCATATAATGTATGCTAAAATGTGTACTTTGTTAAATTGGTAAATATTTATTAATAATATAAGAATCTGCCTTTAAATTAAACATCTGATGAATTACCTTGCCTTAAAGCTATAAAACTGTTATTGCTGCTATAAAAAAGTGTAAAGGAGGCATTTTGACTATGAAATTTCATTTCATGGTCAATTGAATTTACTATATTGGAAAGAACTAAAGATGGAATCATAAAATAATTATGATATTCACATACACTTAAAGAACAATGCTTTCAGGGACTGGCGTTGGGGGAGAGAACTCAATTTTTAATGCTTCTTTTGTAATGTATGGCTAATCACTAAAGCAGTTGAATTATTTCATTGATTTTTAAAAGTATAGGTACTTTAGCTAAGTGCGGGCTGTTGTCATGGTATTTACATGGACCTCATCACATTTATTGGTGCCTTTTTGAAGTTTGGCTGAACCCGAATGCCATTTATTTTGGCTTGAAACAAACTAATCTTGTTGAAAATTCTAGTAGAATTTCACCTTGAAGAAATGTCACGGGATTTTAAATCACAAATGTTGGAAAAATAAAATGTACTAGGACAGAATTATGATGAATACAATGTGTCGTTGGCTTTGTTCTATGGACTACCTGACATGTTCACCTATAAACTTGAATTCAGAATCGCCAGAGGCATGGTTAAAAATAGGTTATGTCAAGGTTCTTCTATATCTCCCTCTGGGTACTGAGTTGGCTGGCTACATCATAATACTCCACAGAAGCCTCCTCGGAGATTTCCCTTAGGAAGGTCACCAGAAAAATAATAAATAATACTTTATACCTCATGCATTCAGCTTCCTAGTGCACATTGGATATTTCCTACCTTATGCAAGGAAGAAGTTTTATTATCCAAATGAATATGGCTGTCTGTGAAAGATTACTATGGTGCATTAAGACTACATATAAGAAGAAAAGCCAGCTTGTTTATATGTTGCTTTGGACCAGCTTTTCTTTACAGCCTCATCGGTTTTCCTTTAGAATGAGTGACAGTTTGTCACATTACTGATTAGCTGCATTATTGTTGACAACAAGCACAACACGTTTATCTTCCTTAAATTTATGCCATTATATTTAAAAACAGAAAGCAGGAACATAAAAAGGGGGATTAAAAAGAGTCCAATGATTAGCATTCACATTTCAAAATATGCAAATAATGCCCTAGTATTCAAAAGTGAATTGCTGAAAAATTGAATGTCGAAGCATTTGTAGCTTCAAAGAACAACCTTGATTTGCTTGTCGTGGATACGTATGTTTTGAAACAGGATGTGGTTGGCAAGTCAAAATCAACTGTAGATTTTGCTTAAAAATTCGTTACCCTTAAGCATTATTGTCAGTTCCGATGATCATCTGGAAATTATTTTAATCTACAAAAGATTGCAATTCTAAAAATCTACAATGTGCGCTCCAAAGGTTTTTGTTTTTTTTTTTAACACCTCTCTATAATCTGCCCAGCCTGCTGAGTAGCATTGACATCAGTAGTACATCAATTTCAGAAAGTGGATTATTTTTACTAGACAGCTATTGTGACATATTGGGTCAGTCATAAATGAAAGATATTCATGCAAGCATGCAATACTTGTAATGAAGTCTCACTCTGACCTTCTGTATGATTGATTCTGTAATTTAGTTTTCTCAGGCAGTGCCTGAAATGAAATGAAATCATGTTGAACAAGTTTTGAATACCCACAGTGCACCAGGAGAAGAAAAATCTGCAGCCCCAGAGGCTTGAGAGAGAGCAGATGAACGATTTATCTCTATGCTATTATAGCCTTTGCCAGCATTCAACATTTCTTCTTCTTCTTCTTCTTCTTTTTTTTTTTTTTTTCTTTTTCTTATTTGGCTTAAGTACTTAATTCTGCAGGTAGCTGTAAATGGGAAAATAAAATGCTGTTCAGATTTAAAATGACAGGACAGGAGTATGTGCAAGGGGCTGATAAAATATCTTGAATAGAACTGACCTTTCATGTAGCTGAAAGTTACTGGGGGATTCATCCTCATAATTACCATATAGATTATTTTTATTTCTTTCCTGCAATGAAACATTTCAGAGAGCAGGAGTGCTGATTGAATGAAAACTGAACTTGTTAACATTCTTTTCAGCTTAGCTTGTTGTACAGAACAGAAGGTTAGCTTTGATGAATTTCAAAATTCTCTTTGATATCGAAGAAACAGGCAGTAAAATAATTGTCTCTAGTCTGATATTTTGTATTGCCCCCCCCAAAAGAGAATTTATAAAACACACTGATAATTCACACACCTTTTTTTTTATCATCCATTATATTTCACGTGGAGAGGACCGAGGTTTTGATATTGCTTTGGATTTAATGGTGATAGCACATGTGTATAAAATATGCTACACTGGTGCCCTAATAATATCCAATGTAGTATTAGAAAATGGAAAAAGATGGAAGTACAGGATGTATATTTGAGTCTGGAAGTATCTGTACCTGTTAAGGCACGAGGACAAATAAGTCCTATAGAAGATACTCATGCAGAGAAGAAAATGATGAGCTCTTAAAATATTCAGAAGACTCTTAAATCATAAATTACCAGGCTTATTTTACAAGTTTTTTTTTCATAAAACTGTTGGTATAACTCTACTTTTGAAGTTGAATTATTTTCATCTTTACAGAATGACTTTGATGCCATTTCATACTTTTGAAAAAATCGTACATTAAGACACATAGCAGACTTTCAATTAATACATTGTTTTTAGCAATGTTGCTTAATGTGTTACAGATAAAACAGTTATTTCATGGGTCATTAATGTGTTTAATGCGTGGAACGTTCTATTAAAACAAGCCCTTATTATTATTATGAACATGTTCACTGCCATTGTCAATAGAGGCTGCACAGCTAAATTCCACAGGATGATTACCATGTAGCCATTGGGGTGGCCGACAATTTCTCGTATCAATTGAACAGTTACTTCAGTTGTGTTTATTTGGGGTGAAATTATTGTCAAAAGATATTTTTATTGTATGTTAACAATAGAAAAGGCATGATTTACATAAGCAACAAATTCACTTCTAGTGAAAAGGACCTAGCTATACAAAACCTAAGTAATAAAATGGAAACCATACTAAGCTACAGCAAATATTTATTGAGCATCTACTAAGCGCTACATATTGGAGGTTTTTGTTGTTTTGGTACCAGGGATTGAATCCAGGAACACTTAACAACTGAGCAACATCCCTAACCCTTTTTATTTTTTATTTTTTATTTTGAGACAGGGTCTTGCTAAGTGGCTTAGGGCCTCTCTAAGTTGCTGAGGCTGGCCTTGAATTTGAGATCCTCCTGCCTTAGCCTCTAGAGTTGTTGGGATTATAGGTGTGCACCACCACACCTAGCTTATGTATTGTTCTTAATCATTAGAAACTGACTATACTATGTATGAGTGTAGGAGCATCTCCATACCTTCCACCCTTCCCTTCCATCCTTCCCCATTCTATGCTAATAGACTGTACTCTTGCCAAAGAGCACCCCTTTGTTTGTGACCTTTGGACCTGACTGGTCCAAGAGTGCATATAAGCTTCTGTAATTTCTGGAATAAACTTCTGCTCTTCGCCCCGGTGTCCCTGCTTCTTGTCCTGGGTGTCTCTGCGTCTTGCTGGGGCAGAGCAGATTTTTACCTACACCCCGGGGTCTGGGGAGAGTGGCCCCGCGGATCGTCACCACTGTCCAGAGAGACTCCATATCGTCTTCCCCGGGGACTCCTTTTTTCTCTGTCTCTCTGGACCCCAACTCCTGGAGAGGCCATGTGGCTCCTTCCCCTCCCCCTTTATTAAAGCGACATATGAAATTGTTTTCTTGATTACCAGTGCCTCTTCTGTGTAATACAAAAATTCAGAGTCTGAATATAGAAAAGTGCTTATCATCAAAATTGATTTTTTTTTAAATATTTATTTATTTTTTAGTTGTAGGTGGACAGAATATCTTTATTTTATTTTTATGTGGTGCTGAGGATCGAACCCAGTGCCTCACGCATGCTAGGCGAGCACGCTACCACTGCGCCATAACCCCAGCCCCCAAAATTGATTTTAATGTAGCTGTTGCTGTACCTTGACAATTGTTTGCCCAAACTAGAGACACTTTTACTGCTTTCTTTCTTGGGAGAACATATAGCCTTGTGCCATTCAGAGCTTAAAGTAAGTACTCTTCATTCTCACTGACCCATATCATACAAATGCTGTCTTTAAGGTTAAATTCAGGGTTATCTATTAAAGTGGGAGTGTGTTCCAAACTTCTGCTAAGCCCGGTTGGCTGCCATGCCATGACTGCTTGCTTGAGTTATAACATTTACGGGAAAATGCTGTTGCAAAGTTATGCTATGGTTTATTTCTCTGTATTTTCTTTTTAGCATGGATCTTTATAGTTGAGTATTATGGAAATCTAGTAATGATATAGGACCCATCAAAACACCGTTGACATTATTTCAATTGCCGAATAAACTGATACATTGTCTTCAGTTTTTTTAGAGGGACAAAATTGACTCTTTATATCATTACCCCAGTTTCTTTTATTTATGGCACTGACCGTACTTGGACATGGTCTCCTTTGCTTCACCCCCTGCCTGCTCTCTACCAGAGTACAAACTCTAGGGGGGCAGGAGCCTGGCCTCTCTTGCTACTTGCTGTCACCCTTGGGCCTACAGCAGCCCCCAGGCTGGCACACACCAGGCCCTCAATCTGTGCTTTACTGGTTCAATATAGGAATGAATGAAAGGTCAGGCAAATAGTATTCATTTGTTATTAAGAATGTACCTTGACTGCTCATTAGACTGGAGGGAAGGGAACTTCAAGTATCAACAGCTGTGAAGGTAGAATTCCTCTTTTTAATTTGCAGTTAGGACTAAATAAAAAAATACATCTATGGAGTGGATTCCTTGGGAAAACAAAGGAGTTATGGGATACATGAGTGGAATTCCATTAAGTGTTGATAAGAAACTCATGAAAATTTTATTTTACTAAGAAACTATTAATTAACTCTTGGGAAGACTGTTTTCCATGAAACTTTCTTATGAAGGTATGTTTGATTATAACCCTGAGAGTACTTATTAAGGAAAAATCATCTACTGCAGTGCAGATATTTTGATGAATATCAAGTTGGTGGTATGTGGTCTGTAATTACCATTGGTATGCACTGGGCTTAGCTATGTTTCTCTCAGGGTCTTTTGGGGTTAGAAATATACTACCTAGCTAAACATAACCATTTGATTGTTGTTAATTTGGACATAAAATTTTAACACTGCTATAGGATCTAACTAAGTAATTGGGCATAAAATTACTGGCTTGAATATCATACTTGTAGTGATTCTGATATTTATTAATACAAAGTAATTTTATTACAGATAATTGCTTAATTACTCCATTTCTCAAGAAATATTGATTAAAAAACTGGCACAGTGAAAAACATATTTAGTCACACTCTCAAACATATTTGGGTTATTTGCTTCTTAATTGGATGTTATCCTCTATTATGAAAAGCTGATATTGGATTGTTACAGAGAATATTTATTTGTAAGTGTAGATAAAAGGTACATTAAGCGCATTTGCATATTAGATTTTAAAAATATTTTATGTTGAAATCAATCTGGGTGGAAGGAAGCACCATTGTAATGACCAAGAATGGTTAAAATTGGAATGTTAGTATGTAATATTAAAGTAAAAAGATCGATTTTAAAGCAAATATTTTATATTTGCAGGAAAAAAAAAAGACAGAAGGAAAGAAAGACAGAAAAATCCCACAATTCCAAGAGAAACAATATTAGAGAGGTGTATTTATGTAGTTGTCGGTATGGACACAGGTGAATACATGAATACCACACTGCTCCAGGCCTGAATGAACCAGGGAAGATGATTTCAATAGGTAGAGGAAGTAGTTTTCTTGATTCAGGAAACAGAAGCAAACTGTACCCATTCCCTTTTCCCTGTCGTTCCCCAAAACATATCTTTGTAAGACATATAGGCAGGCTGATGCAACATAGTGATTTATACAGTAAGCCTCGTCCTTCACCATCCAGTTCTTTCTCTCTTAGGTCAAGGAGAAAGTCTCAGTGGAGGCTAATCCTCTTTCACACCTCTTTTGTTTTGCTTTGTTTTATTTTGTTTTGTTGTTGTTCTTGTTTTGTGCTGAACCCAGGGGCAGCGCTTACCTGCTGAGCCACATCCTGGTACTTTTTATTTTTTTTATTCAGAAACAGGATCTTGCTAGGTTGTTGATGCTGGCTTTGAACTCATGATCCTCCTGCCTCAGCCTCCCTAGTTTCTGGGATAACAAGTGTGGGGCACCACGCCCAGCCATACCTCTCTTTTGTCTTTCTTGGATAAGAGAAATCAGAAGTGAGACCCAGAGCCTTAGGCAGGTCCCATGTACACTAACTCTTAACGGTATTCCTTTCTTCTCTTGGTATGTATTTGGCGTTCCATTGGTCATGAGCGAACCTAGGTTTTCGTTGATGTTAGTGATCTAAGGTTTCTATATAAAAATATCCGGATTTTAACAGTTCGCGCAAATGATTAATGTTCAGTAATTGCTTTTGAGGCAATTTAAGAAAATAAGGGACTGCCACCAGAAATACGCACTCATTGGTTTCCCATTGAAGAGACAGAGAGGCCCTTCATCAGGTGGAGAGAGAGGAGCGCCCCACACACAGGCAGCAGGCTTTGTTGGGCACGGTGAGCATGAGCTGTGCTTTCAGGCCAACAGATAGAAGGCAGATTCCCCTGAGGACCAGGACCTGCCCACCCCGGATGCCCTGTGATGGCAACAATTGGGGCTTGTTTTCTCTTCAAAACATAGATTGAGGCGTTAGGCTGCACACTTCTATTTGAACTAAACCAAAATGCTCACAGTTGATTTTCAACAGGTTGCTGGCGAGGAATGGTCAGTTAGGTGGCATTTACTGGAAGGGACAAACCCAATGGTTGGAGAGACGCCATCCTTTAAACGTTCTGGGATTTCCTTCTACAGTAGGAACACAATCCAGACTTCCTAAAATGGGCCATAAAGCCTGTCACTGTATGGTCATTGCCTTTCCAGCCTCATGGCGGGCCTTGATTGTCCTGGCCCTGCGACGCTGGCCTCCGCGCACTTGCCCCTGCGGGTTTCCTGTTGCCCAGGGCCTTGGCACGTGGTCCTCTCTGCTTGGGATGCTCTGCCCTCTTTTCAGGCTCAGTTAGCTTCCGCCTCCCTTTGTGCCCTGTCTCTGCTGGTCCCCTCCTCAGGGAAGCATCCTGTCACTGCCCTACTCTGCCTCATCTGGCCCTTTTCCCTCTCTCCGTCCGGCTGCATTTCCTTGCCCAGCTTCCGGCTCCAGCTCCGCTGGTCTTTTCTCACTCCGCGTTCCTTTTGCCTGGAACACGCTTCCCACCCATCTCAGGGCTGGCTCTTCCTGTATTTGCGCCTGTGTCACCTTTTTAAGAGGACTTCCTCGCTAGCCTAACAAATACAACCATCCTCCCCAATAACTTTTTTTGGGTCTAGTTTATTTATTTTTCTTCATTGTATTTGACACAATTTGAATCTTGTTTGTGCTCATGCTTTCTATTTTTAGGGATACAGCCAAGGTTTTGGATACTAACCCCCACCACCCCTGCCACCCCAAGTAAATGATCTCCATAATCTTCAGTAGAGTACTTCTCAACAAGGGAGATTTTTGACATCTGGCAGGTTGTGGTTGTCAAAGCTTGATAGGAGGTGGGGCTGCTGGCATCTAGAGGGTAGAACCAGAGAAGATGCCAAACATTCAACAATGCAGAGGGAGCCCCTCCCCCAACAGAATTTTCTAGATCGAAATGTCAATATTGAAATTGACAACCCTTTGTCTAATATCACCAAATAGAGGACAAAGTTTTTCCAGGTAATGGACAATTTAGGAAGTAATACAAATGAATACTACATATAAGATGAAATTGCAGAGCTGGGGATATGACTTAGTGGTAGAGTGCTTGCCTAGCATGCTAGAGGCCATGGGTTTGATCCCCAGTGACATAAAAAATAAAAGAGTTGACAAAGTTTTCAGTATTCAGATCTTATTTCTGGTTATGATAGTGACAGTCTCTTGTAATGCACCAATTACCTTGCTTTTAAGTAATCATTGGTAAATCTTTCAAGACCTAATTTTTAGCAAGTGAGAGGAAATGATTTGTAAAAACACATTAAATTTCTTTAAGCTGTATTCATGGTTATATATTTTCTTACTGCTACATTACTACTGAGAAGAATCGTGCGCTATCTTGGAAGAATCTATATAAGTTTCTCTGGCCTACATTTTGTTATACTAAATCTGTTGGTCCATTCTAAGTTTTGTTTAGGATAATGTTTAAAAGACATGGTAATTTTCTTGTTTTCAAAGGTACGAGCATTGATATGTTGGCTTCGCCTGTCTGGCATACAGTAGGTGCTCAATAAATACTTCTGAACTGAGCTGACAGCTTCCTCTTTTTAAGTGGGACTCTTAAGATCAAAGGAAATGTCTTCTAAAGGTTACTTTTTTATAAGGAAAATGATTGGCGCCTTTGGGGAATCAAGTTCCCCTAAGCAGTTGTTCATAATTGGTGACCCTAAAGGAGCTTGAATTTCTAAAGAGACGCTTTGACCATTAATCTTCTTATACTATAATCCTCAAGCATGGGAAGTTATTACTGGATAACTGTGAGCCGTGGTAAATGCTAGCAAATTTTGATGCGTTGATGATGTGAGGCAGAGGTTACTTGAAAATATTCCAGAGTGTCCTGCCCTGTGGGAGATAAGGATGGGGCCAGCATCTTTTTGGATCTGAAGATTACATGAATGACTCTGAGTTTCTGGCCCTACTTCCAGTATTCTTCAGGAATGATTTTCATGCTGTCCCCAACTGCAGAAGAACCCTATCTTTTTGTAGTGAACGGTAATGAAGAATCTCAGTGGAACCCAAATAGAAAAGGAGCCAATTTTGTTGAAGGGGTGTGATGGTGATGGAGAGCCCAGGGTCCATTCCCTTCTTTGCAGGTACCTCCTACCTTTGAGGCATTGCAGTTTCCCTGGTGCATAGTTTTTCAAGAAGCAAGAGTCATTGATAGCTTGTTGACCTAGGGAATTACTCTAACCGAAGAATTGGTATAGTAATAGTATCCAAATCAGAAAGAAGACTTCTTGAGGATTAAATTAGAAAATACATGGCAAGTTTAGCAGAGCCTCTGGCACAGAGCAAACACCTAGTAAGTGTTCCTTAGTGCATTGAACCACAGCTGCCCATCAGCAGGAGCTCCCAAGTTGCCCACTCATATACAGGCATAAATGGCAGGTGGAATTCAGGAAGAGCTGGCAGGCCAGAAAGGAGGATGTGTTTTTGGTCTTCTGTTCTATTATGAGATCTGTCTAAAATGCTGTAGTAGTGGGTGAGTCCATCAAGCATCTTTCTGTGCTGATTTTCACAGGCATTGGAGCAAAGAGGGCAAAGTAACTCCTCTGTTAATGAAAAAGCTGCATAAATCCAATTAGCATAGTTCATAGTCATGCTAGTTAATTTATTGTTATACAGTCAGAATTAAAACAATTTAAATGTACTCTGGACATTGCTTGTTAATACTTTAAAACATCCAGATTTCAGTCTGAAAAGACTTTGAAAATATTCTACAAGCTGTGTATGGGGGTAAATTTAAGGATAAGATAGGTAACTTAATTGCCTGTCATTGGGGGGTGGAAGTGACGTAAGTGAATAATAGTCAAATTTCAAAAGAACATGGAAGAGTGTACAGACAGCTCAGCGCTTAGGAGAGATGGGTACATATTTTTGATCAGAATGCCAATCAAAAAAATAGGATAAAATGTTTATGTCCAATCCATTTTGGGGACAGAAACCTACAGAAGGTCACCTACCAATAGAATGTCATCTTTCAGGAATAATAGAAGAGAATGTTGCCAATGAGAGAGGGAAGAGTGGGATTGTTGGGATACGTGTGACATTTTCTTCAGGATTTCAGAATAATTTAATAATTCTAAAATTATTAGGAGATGAAAAATTTACATATTTAATATTAAACTCTAGCAATTTGCTAGACCATTTTAACCACTTGTGTTATCTTACGTTTAGTTTTTCCTGACTCAAGTGTTTTAGTTTTTGTTTGTTTTGTTTTGTATTTTGGTGACAGCTTGTCAAAACAGTGTACAACAGGTAGACGGTAAAAGTTGGTTCTTTCCTCTTCATTCCCCCAGTCCTATCCCCTATAATGTGACCTAATGTTACCGTTGTCACTTCCTCTTTCTTCTGTTTGTTTGTTTGGTACCAGGTATTAAACCCCACTGAGTTACATCCCCAACCCTTTTTATTTTATTTATTTTTTTAAAATCTTGCAGCAGTGTCTTACTAAGTTGTTTAGGACTTTACTTAGTTGCTGAGGCTAGCTTTGAACTTGGGATCCTCCTGCCTCAGCCTCACGAGCTGCTGGGATTATAGGCTTGCACTACCATGTCTGGTCTTTGTTTGTTGTTGTTTAACAAAAAAAATGGGATTGTGATCTATTTCGCAACTTATCCTTTTGCTTGGATATCTTGGATGTCACTCTAGGTCAGAGTGACATCTGACTGGTTTGTCAACTGAGAATGATTTTTGCCTCCCAGAAGGCAATATCTAAAATCTTTTATTATCATACATGTAGGAAGGTTTCTCTGAGCATCTAGAAGATAGAGGCTGAGGATACTGCTACGAGCCCCACAACAAAATTAAAATGATCTGATCCAAAATGTCAATGGAGCTGAGACAAACTCTGCCCTAGATCAATATGCATAAATTAAATTCATTATTTTTAAAAGCTCCATAACCCTTTGTAGTACGGTAGACCATAATTCAACTAGTTTCCTTTGATATCGCTTCTTATTTAGTAGCATTTGTATATTTAACATTAAGAAATATAGTTTTTAATAATTTATTCTGCTTCTTTAAAGAGCAAAAATAAGCCTTTTCAGAAGTACTAGAAAGAGGGACTATTAAGAATTCATAGGCTTAGCCGGGCGTGGTGGCTCACGCTTGTAATCCCAGCACTTAGGGAGGCTGAGACAGGAGAATCGCGAGTTCAAAGCCAGCCTCAGCAATGGCGAGGCACTAAGCAACTCAGTGAGACCCTGTCTCTACATAAAACACAAAATAGGGCTGGGGATGTGGCTCAGGGGGTTGAGTGCCCCTGAGTTCAATCCCCGGTACCAAAAAAAAAAAAAAGACAAGAATTCATAGGCTTGTGTACAAAATTAGATTCTGGGTCAGTGAGAGAGTCAAGAAAATTTGGTTTCAGTAAAATCACAGAATCACTCTAAATGACAAGTCTTGAAGTCATTCGAAAAGCATGTCTTCATATTTTGATTCTTTGGAATTAAAAAAGACAAGAAAGAAAAAGAAACAGCAGTAATTCTGAAGTCTTTTGTACAACTCTCCAGAACAGAGAAGGCTACTTTTGAAGTCTTGGAAACCACTTTCAGAGAAAACTAATTCTGATGATATAGCTCTACCTTCTCTTTCTACATTAAAAAAACAAATCCATTAGTACATTAAATCATGGTGCATTGAACAAAAGAAAACAAAGTAGGTTTAAATGAAAAAAACTGCTATCCGATCTGAAAGACATGGAATGACTTCCAGATGCCATTGACATGTATCCAGCATCGGAATGCCCCTCTGATTAACCATGGGGGTTGCACAGATAGAATGCCCTGCAGCAGACACGTGTTGTTCTGTGAAAGCAAAGCGCAGTGTTTCCCGAGTCTGTCCTCTCTGTGTGTCACTGTGTTCCTAGAAGGATAAAGTGAAGGACCGATTCTCCTTGACTCACTGAACTGGTTGGAGGGAAATGGAATCGTGCTGTGCACGAAAGGGTAGCAGACCAGTTGGTGAGCTTGGAAGGGCTGGGTCTCTGCTTCTGCCTTTCCCTCCTTGAGCAGCAAGAGTTTTATCTTTCCTTTTGCTACTAGTCCTTAAAAAATAAAAAGTCATCCAAAGACAGTTCTGCAGTGAAACAGCCTGGGCTGGAGGTTTGGGTTTGATGCTTCTGACCTCACAACAACCTGGCATGAGTCTTTATATTTAATAAATTCATACGGAATATCATCCTGTAATCATCCAACCTGTCTAAATTGCAACAGGTCAGGTCTAAGGGGCTGCTAACCTTATATGTTCATTGATATTTGGGGAAACTAAAAACCTTTTCCCGCCTTGCCGTTGCCTTTGTAGGATCAGAGCCACACACAAGTCTCTCAGTACCGCCAGGATCCCTCCTTGATCATGAGATCCATTGTCCACATGACTGATGCTGCTCGATCTGGGATCATGCCTCCTGCCCAGCTCACCACCATCAACCAGTCCCAGCTCAGTGCCCAGCTGGGCTTGAATTTGGGAGGTGCCAGCATGCCCCACACATCTCCTTCACCTCCAGCAAGCAAATCGGCCACCCCTTCCCCTTCCAGCTCCATCAACGAGGAGGATGCTGAAGAAGCCAACAGAGTAAGTCCCAGCTGCCTTAGTGCATCACCCCCCAGAGAATGGGGCTTGTCCCTTGCCTCTGGCTATGAATTTCGTTCTTGGTCTCACATTTGTTTCCTCTTGGATTTGGAGTCACATTTAAGTTTATGCTAGTGAAATATTTTTCTTCCCTCTTATTTATTTTTACTAGAAAGAGTATGGACTGAAAATTGGGAGATCTGGTTTCTCTGAATCGTAAGATGTTGGACAAGTCATTTAACTCTTGTAAGCTTAATTTTCATAATCTGCAAAAGGGAGGGTCTGTACTCCTTTTCCAGAAACTTGTAGAAATTCTAGACTGCTGAAATGGGAACTGCCCTGGGTCTCACTTAATGTTCCAAGGGACAAGTTTCATCCAGTTCTTTGGCTGTGCTGTTGTCACTTTTGACAGCTTTGCATCTTTGGTGATGTTTATCTCTTAGTAAATTCTTTGTTTTTATCATGGGAAGCATAGTTTTTGCATGTATAGATTGCATTTATGACCTGAATGCCTGGAACGAATGCCTTTTTTTTTTTTTTTTTGGTACTGGGGATTGAACCCAGGGGCACTTTCCACTGAGCTACAACCCAGTCCTCTTTATTTTTTATTTTGAGACAAGGTCTCATTAATTTGCTGAGGGTCTTAGTAAGTTGCCAAGGCTGGCCTCTAACGTGATCCTCTGCCTCAGCCTCCTGAGTCACTGGAATTATAGGTATGTGCCACCATACCTGGCTAGCATGAATAACTTCAATGAAAAGAATACTGTAATAATACACAACCACTCTTTACTTTTTTATGAATTCTGGGTTGTACACCTACTCTGTATTTGACATTTTACTTGGTTCTAGTGATAAAAAGACTCATAAGAGAATTACTGCCCAAGGGACTCTCCACTGAGAAGGAATAACAATGTTTAAAACTAACTCCAGATGCAATTAAGGGTAGAATTGATGTATCTGGTATGCTGGGATTATAATCGATTCTGCTTGGGAGAGTGATTTCAGGAAGACTTCATTGAGAAGGTTGTATTTGAATGAGGTCTAAGAGGATGCATAAAAGTTTGTGAGGCAGAAGAGAGGGGCCAGCATTCTGGTGGCTGGAACAGTGAAAAGCAATGGAAAGTGCAAGTTAATTTATGAGTATCATGAATTTTGATATGGGGGAGGGGAGAAATAGAAGAAAGAAATGGCGTAAATATGGTGGCTTTTCTTCTGTTGGTAGTTGAGAGCTGATTAATTATTTGCACAGGGGAATGGCCTAAGCAAATTGCTTTAGGAAGGTAACTTTGGCTATATATAGAATTTACAAAGGGAGGAACCAGAGAAAAGAAAATCAATGGGAAGATTTTTGTTTGTTTTCTTTCATCAAAGCGCAGATTGGGCAGGAGGTACCCGATTAATGAGACATTTAACAAAGAGACCCATTAAGATACAATGATGATCCCCTGGAATTTGAAGAACATATCAATTGAGTTTTAGTTTGAGAGATAGCATGGCTACCTGTAAATGGTAGGACCCACCTAGAAAGAGAAGCATCCCCACCCCCACGGGTGGGATGAATTTGACATGTAATGGTTGAATTTAGGGGCTTATATTGAGTGTAGAGCTCACTTCATTGGAACTGGAACTGTAGATTGGGGAACCATCAGCCCGTAGATGTGAAACATGGAAGTAATCAGGATTTCTTAGAGAGGGTAAGGAGCAAGTCAAGGCCAGAACTTTGAGAGCATTGTTTATTTTAAGTAGTAAATGGAAGTAAAGGAGCTGGAGAAGATTGAGGAAGATAGAGAGGGCTGGGGGTGTGGCTCAGTGGGACTGTGCTTGCCTGGCACATGGGGGGCTCTGGGTTTGATCCCCAGCACTGAAAAAGAGAGAGAGGGGCTCGGGGGAAGAATGAATGAATGATGGGGAAAAGAGGAGGAGGTTAGAGCAGTGTACAGAAACCAAAGGGACTTCAAGATGAAGGGTTTGGTCATGTGGCATCAAATTAGCTCTGCATTGAGCTCGGGATTGGTAGATGCAGGGTGGGAATACTCATGCTCACAAGGACTTCAGTGTGATGAAGTGAGAAATAAAGAAACTCAAGGGACATAAGACACAGCTTGGTGATGGCCAGTCACTACACATTATGGTTGAATCCTTTCACTGCATGCCCATGTCCACTGATCAGACTTACCTTTGTAACGAACTGACATCATCACACCTGAGGAGAACCTTTTACGTCACTCCTATCTTGCTCCATTTTAAGTGAAGGCCTTCGTTTTATGTGAAAGCATCTCAGTCTCCAATTTGTTACCTTTTAAATAACAGCTGAGAAAGGAGGATTAAAATGATGCTTAATTATGTCTCTTTTGGGAAAAGCCGTTTCTTCAGCTTTCCCAGCCCTTTAAATTCAACTACACAAGCGTTTCTCCAGGAAAATTAATCCTGAAAGTTTATTTAAACAGTGGGACTCTTCATTTCTGGTTTATTCTTAAAAGGTAATAAGAACTAAGGCAAGTTACAGTTTTACAAGAGAGGCATCAAAGGTGGTCAACATTTGTACCTTGTTTTAAAGAGAATAAAATTGAACTCTCATTTGGGAAAAACAAAACAAAACAAAACAAAACTGCACTGTAAATTGTCTGACTGGTCAGGGTACTTACTTTTGGCACAAACAGTACCAAATTTTCTTCCAGAAGAAGAACATAGTTGTTTGACTCAATTAGAAAAACACGAGCATATCTGTATTTTGTTTTCCTTGTTGCTACAGTTATGTTTTCATTGAAGGAAAACTTGGCTACAGTTCAAGCTCTAACTGAAGGATGTGGGGTTCCTTTGCAAGTTCAGATTCATTAAGTTGAATTAAACAAGTCTCACTTGCTCTGAAATTTTAATAAAAAGACAATAGGGTCTACAGATTTATTGAATTGTATGAGTTATAAAAAATGGCATCTTGGAAGGTGAGATAAGATTTAACACCCTCTGAAGCATTTCAACTACTAGTTAACCAGGGTGGGTGTTATCACTCCAGTGGCACAAATCTAGAAGTCCAGTGGTTTCCTAACCTTTGAAGGTTCAGAGCTCTCAAAAACAGCTACTTATCAGTTTCCTCCCTAAGAATTTTAGTAATTGGATTAAGTTCCAAATGACCCTCATTCAGAAAGTAATAATATTCTAGGAATATTGGAATTAGGATTCAAGGCCATTAAAAGCCAATCTGTTAGTAACTTGAATCTATCTCAGTTGATCTTGCCCAAGGCTGGCTTTTAAAACAGAATTTGTCAAACACTTCAGGATTCTTTTTTTTTTTTTAAATATTTTGTTTTTTAGTTGTAGATGGACACAATGTCTTTATTTTATTGCTTTGTATGTGGTGCTGAGGATCGAACCCAGGGCCTCACGCATGCGAGGCAAGCGCTCTACCACTGAGCCACAACCCCAGCCCCACTTCAGGATTCTTGATGAAATTAACTGAAAGTTGTTTTCAATATAATTGTACTGTAATCGAGGGGACAAAAAAAAACAAAGTTGATAAATCATTTCCTTTGCTTCTCTGATAAGTATCTCATATGATCAATAAAATTAGATGATAAGACGTGAACATGAAGCTTGGTAGTTTGTAAGTTGGGGGGTATCTATGGATCTATACTGGATCATTTCCATGGTCTTGACTTCAGAATTCATAATGTGAATCAATACTTGTGAGTTTTTATGGCAGTTTACTTGTGGGTCAGGTTACTTACCACATACAATAAATATCTTCTTATTAGTCTTCTTGTTAGTCTTGGTGATTTTAAGTATCAACTCTGGTTCTTTTACAGGTTTTTAATTTTATGGAGAATATCAATTTCCTTTTTATCTCCAGTTACAGTGGTTTTGACATTTTTACATTTCCTGTTATCCTGTCCTTTAGAAAGTTATTGTTATTTTAGAAATTAAAGATGACCTTTCCTTTACTGTGCAAGTGTAGTGATTATAGCTCCTTTCTCTTTTGAGTTTCCAGAGACTCATTAGCAAAGTAACATTCTGGAAAAATTAAAAAAAAAATCAGGCTTAAAAAAAATCAATTAAGACCGATCATACATATGGCATACGATTGTGTCAAGGGACCTCGTTTAAAATACCTGAATGTGATCAACATCTTGGATATTATTAGGTTTTACGTCCAAAGCCCCTGAAAGTGTGAAATATTTTGCTTGTGTGTGCATAAGCATATATATATAGCATTGCCTGGGACAGTGTTCTGTTTTTCATTGCTCATAATTGCTATTTAGAGCATATGCTGTGAATGTATTGAAGATACTTCTGGGTCTCATTAATCAGTGTTCTAAATGCTAATCTCTGCTGTCCAGTTAACTCTAAGCAAATTCGCCCCTCCCCCGCTTTTGGTGGTGATTCATCTGTTGATGATGTTTAACAAAACCTTCAAAGAACAATTGTGGATCTGAGCAAGTCTCACTGTATTCTCTGCAAGTACATTCTAGGCAGTGAATTTTCTTCCCGCTTTGCAGGCCATTGGAGAGAAAAGAGCGGCTCCAGATTCTGGCAAGAAGCCCAAGACTCCAAAGAAAAAGAAAAAGAAAGATCCCAATGAGCCGCAGAAGCCAGTATCAGCATATGCCCTGTTTTTCAGAGACACACAGGCTGCAATTAAAGGTCAAAACCCCAATGCAACCTTCGGAGAGGTCTCAAAAATCGTTGCATCTATGTGGGACAGTCTTGGAGAAGAGCAGAAGCAGGTGAGGCAAAGATCTAGTGTGGCCATATATTAAGAAGTTACCAGAATATTTCTCATGCCTTTTCTGAGTGCATCCATTCTGTTAATATGATTGCTTCTTATGAAAGCCTTTCTAAGCTTATGGCATTAAAATACATGCATATAAATCCAGGCAACTCTCTAGCTACATTGATTTCTCGGTCAGTTTAAGGGTGCATGTTCAGAATCCGGTCACAGGAGGGTTGGAAGAAATCCAGGCAGTAGCCTGCAAGCATCAACTTTTGATGATAATCTTTTCATTTTAAATAATGTGGATTTTTTTTCCCCTTTTGTTCAAAAAGGGCCCTACAAAGGGATTAGGTCCATCCTGCTTGCCTTCCCATTGATCATCTTTCTGAACCCTTGTGCTATCCTGGTGGGTTTCCAAACTTTGAAGCTGCCTCTGCATGTCTCATTATTGTCACTGGGCATTTGAAATTTTATTCCAAGTTCATTTTAAAGCTAGGCAGTGTGAGAGGTATTCAGAGATTAGCCATGCTGGTGGGAGATACTTCCTTAGGGGCCTAGCCTCCTCTTCTTCCCCTTAAACCTCCTCCACACGAATGAAGAGAAGAATGGGTTTCTTAGGGGCTGGTCCTCCCCTTGCTCCTTCCATGAAACCCAATTACCATTAATAGGAGTTAATTTTTACATATTCACAGAAGCATAGGCCCTTATTAGTGATGAAATAGAATTGTTTCAGGAATGAAGAGTAGAAAACTTGGGTGTTTTTGTTTTTGTTTTTTTTTAATCATGAACTCATTCTGGTGGCTGTTTCATTGGGAGGGTGCAACTATTGAAATCCCCTGTTTGTTTTATCACGTGTACAGAAGACTGATTTTCTGTCCCCTAAGTGAAGTTCTAAGGAACTGGCAAACTGAGGAGAAAGATAGTTGCATTTTGGTCGACCACCCAGCCATCAGACCGTTTCAAAAAAGGAAGCCCAAGTCAAATTTAATATACTGGGATTTAATTATGTAACTCATTGATTCCACTAATGGAAATGTCCCACCTTTTATTATTTCTGGTTTTTGTTTGTTTGTTTGTTTTTCCTCTCTAAAAGAAACGAAGATTGCAAGGTCTCCATCTTTTCTCTTTATTCTTCACAAATTCTACCTTTTATTTGTTTATATGTTTGGAGTACTGGGGATTGAACCCAGGGGTACTTAACCACCGAGCCACAGCCTCAGCCTTTTTTGTATTTTATTTAGGGGCAGGGTCTCACTGAGTTCCTTAGCCCCTCACTAAGTTGCTGGGGCTGGCTTTGAACTCGCGATCCTCCTGCCTCAGCCTCCCAAGCCGTTGCTATTACAGATGTGTGCCACCATGCCTGGCTGTTGTTTGTTTTTAATATTCTGATTTGGTGCAGTTAAAAACATATGCGAGGGAAAGAAGACATTGATAGAGAAACTCATTATTTACTAGAATTTAAGCCATTTGTGGCAAAGCTGGTTATTTCCTGCCTTAGCACGAGACCTTCAGCTCTGAACAAATCTCTGTAGTAACCCCAGATCTTTTTCTCATTCACAAGAATGAACATTCCAATTGTGTTGCTGTGGACAGGGTTTGGTTTTTTTTTTTTTTTGGTACCAGGGATTGAACTCAGGGATACTTGACCAATGAGCCACATCCTCAGCCCTATTTTTGTGTGTTTTATGTAGAGACAGGGTCTCACTGAGTTGCTTAGCACCTCACCATTGCTGAGGCTGGCTTTGAACTCATGATTCTCCTGTCTCAGCCTCCCAAAGTGCTGGGATTACTGGCTGGTTTGTTTTTAATATCCACGTGCTTGTGTGTAACACTTAAAAATCAAGGTGCGAGGAGACCAAAATTTTTAGATGAGTGATGTTTATGTGACCTAATTTGTGTGGCTGTTCTTTTATAGCTGAGAGTTTATAAGCTTTTGTGCTAACTGTCATCTTTTAATAGGTATATAAAAGGAAAACGGAAGCTGCCAAAAAGGAATACCTGAAGGCCCTGGCGGCATACAGGGCCAGCCTCGTTTCTAAGGTAAGCCTGTGTTCGGGCTGGAAGGCAGCCCTTCAGCCTCACAAACACAGATGGGACTCCCCTAAGAGCTGACGAAAAGTATCTGAGCATCTCAAACTTGTTTCTATCAGAAATTAGCTGAATGATGACATGAGTAGTAGGACTTCATTTAGGCTGCTGAATCGGAATTGTTGCTAGAAGCTTCACAGATCTTTATACCAGGTGTATGTGGCCGTACAAATGCGGCCTTTTACTCTTTCCTTGGGTCAGGGATTAGAATCTGTCTTAATGTCTTTGATTTAAAACTGGAGGATGACTTTGTCAGGTATTTTTGAAGACCATATCATAAATTCTCCAGTGGTTACCTTATCCTCTTAGGCAATGGTGCATTTTTAAAAATTTTCTTTTATTTGTTCTTTTCGGTTATGCATGATAGTAGAATGTATTTTGACATGTCATACATACATGGAATATAACTTCCCATTCTTGTGTTTGTACATGATGGGGAGTTACACTGGTTGTGTATTTGTATATGAACATAGGAAAGTTGTGTTTGATTCATTCTACCGTCTTTCTCATTCCCATCTCTGCTCCCTTCCCCCACTCCACCCTGCCCAACCTGGTAAACAGCCCCCACCCCCACCCCGCCAATTATGAGTTGGCGTCCACATATGAGAGAGAACATTTGGCCTTTGGTTTTGGGGGGATTGGTTTATTCCATTTAACATGATAGTCTCCAGTTTCATCCCTTTTCCAGCAAATGCCAAAATTTCATTCTTCTTTATGGCTGAATAATATTCCATTGTGTATATGTATGACATTTTCTTTATCCATTCATCTGTTGAAGGGCATCCAGGTTGGTTCCATAGCTTAGCTATTGTGAATTGAGCTGCTATAAAAATCGATGTGGCCGTGTCACTATACTATGCTGATTTTAAGTCCTTTGGGTATAAACTAAGGAGTAGGATAATTGGGTCAAATGGTGATTCCATTCCAGGTTTTCTGAGGAATCTCCATACTGCTTTCCAGAGTGGTTATACTAATTTGCAGTCCCATCAGCAATATATGAGTGTAAATGGTACATTTTGACTACACTGTTCCACATTAAGAGTGTATATAAATAAATAAACCTCATGATTATTTAAAATAAATAATACATAAATGCTCCAAGTACTAAGACAAAGTGTATGTGTTACACATAGAATGTACAATTGGACCCTGATGTATTACATGATCCCAAGGCAAATGCCACTCTAGTTGATTATTACTTGGATCCAAAAGGAGTGTGAGCTATGTTGTTTATTTTTTTATTATTTTGTGCTTCTGAGAATTAAACCCAGGGCCTCATGCATGCTGGGCAAATGCTCTACCACTGAGTGACACTGTCAGCCCTGAGCTCTTGTATCATTTTAATATTTAATTAACATTGTCTTTGCCTAGAATTTAGATGGATTTTGGAGAGGATATTTGAACTAATATTTTTGCTGTTGATGTATTTCTTCTGGGAAGCAGAGATGCCATTTTATTGTCAGTGTTGTCTCAGGTACAACAGAGGACCTCAGAGCCATTGTAAAAGAGTTTACTGCCTTTTTTCTCTTTTGTTCACCTGAATTTTTTCTTTATATTAAGATTTGCCAGTGGCAGCTGCTCCGAATCGGATCCACAGAGGTCCTCCTGCCTTTGTTGACAGCTCTCAGGACACTTCCCACTTCATTAGAAAGAGAAACCATTGATTGAATCAATAGCAAAACCTTTTTCTGAAACTCTGGAAGACATGTGCTGGAAAATTTACTGATTCTGTACTCAGATTTGCACACTGCTAGAAAACTGTGTGAGCTACAGATGTTCACACTTGAGGTCTAGGTGGTTAATGAGATGGGAACACAGTGAAGAGAGCAGCGGTGTGTGCCTGCACTTCTTAAGTGGATCATTTATTCATTCATTTACTCACAAGCAGGTACAAGTGATCTTTGTGCATTAAAGCATGAACAATGGACTGTGCAAGGATTGAAGCCAAGACCAGTATCTCAGATAGCAGCCATGATTGGGCTCATGGAAACTGTGACTAACTTAGAGGGCGTAACTTAAAAGTGATACATTGCAGCATTCTACTGTCATGTATAACAAATTAGAACAAATTTTTTTTAAAAAGTGATACATTCATTGTATTAGAATCAGGATCCAGAGATATTTCCAGAAGGACTTCAGTGATCCAAAAAAACCCCCAATAGGACAGAATTTTTAAGAGTAAACCTAAGGTACTATGTGCTTGTTTTTTTTTTACACAGTAAATGCTATTTGGGAGGATCCTAAATCTATATTCGGAGACCTAAAATGATCTTTGTGGTATAAACTTGAATAATTTCATCCTGAACCCGAAGTGTGAAATAGCTGTTAACACAGTGATATCACAGAAGGCAGCTTTTACTTGCATGGGGTGATGATTAGACCATCAGCAGAACTGGCTGATTTTGAACCCATAATTTAAAGAGATGGGGACCCATTGCAGGCCATCCAGCATGTTGCCTCCATGCCAATGAAGACTGAAAATCAAATCCTAGTAAAATAATTGAAAAAATTAAGGAGACAAGAAATTGGGCACATATGATCTTAGTCCTCAAATATAAGAGCCGTAGTGTAAGGGCAGCTAATTGAGATCTCCCTCTCCTAGACAGACTAGTTATCCAAGGGGTGAAATTACGCAGAGCAAGATCTCAGCCTCATGGTTACAGATACCACTGGGGGTGCATCATATTTCCATTTATTGGACACTTCTATGTGCAAGAGCCTGGGATTTCCTTCCTTATATAGTGACCCCACTGTCACTTTTCATCTTCAAGGAATTTAGGAGAAGCTTACTGTTAAACCATAAGAGAGTAAACATGGCAAGGCAGGAACTCCACAATCACCCCAGCTCCATTTATCATCAAGGTGGCCCCTTTTAAAAACAGTGATGCAATTGCCCATGTCGACTTTCCTTGTGGTTTCAACCTTGAGACTAGCTTGGTGGTTTTCAAACATTAGAGTATATATGAGCTATATACATATTTATATGTACAAAACTGTGTGGTTGATTCTACTTTGTGGGTCACTTAATGAGTTTTTTTAAAGACAGTTTTGAATACTTACAGCTTCTTCTTACCCCAAGACTTCAGAATGGGACCCTCTGGTAGCATGCAGTCATCCTGGACTTTTGTAAGGGAGAGAGTTGTCCACAGAGGGATAATTAATGCTTTACAGTGACAATTTTGTGTTCAATCAGAAGCCCTCAGAAATGACTTTGTCTACATGAGGGACTCTTTATAAGGTGACTGCTCAGATTTCTTCCAATAGCAGGGTTTTATAGGAGTCACAAAAGCCTCTAAGTATTTTAAATCATGAAAAATCCTAGATGGCCACTTGGTGTCTCCAACATGTGCCCTGCTACTTCCTTCTCAAAAGACACCTCTAATTTTGTGGAACAGAAGAAAAAGAAAATAGTCTTTAAGATGAAGCTTTCCTGTCACTGTTGGATTTATAAAATAATTTACCTTTGTGGAAGTAATTATGTGTTTTTAGCACAGAATGGAATGGGTAGTTTCCATGTTGGGCCGCAGAGCTGTCACGTGTCATAGACACGTGTTCAGTCACTTGAGAGTTGAACATTCTCTTCTTATCCTTTGATGAATTCTGGGGATCTTAAAAAACAATTGATAGCCAGGCATGGTGGCACATTTCTGTAATCCCAGCGGCTCAGGAGGTTGAAGCAGGAATTCAAAGCCAGCCTCAGCAACTTGGCAAAACTTAGTGAGATCTGTCTTAAAACAGAAAATTCAAAAAGGGTTGGGGATGTGGCTTAGTGTCTAAGCACTCTTCGGTTCAATCCCCAGTACCTAAAAAATCACAACTGGTAAACCGAAAACGTTTCTAAAGTTGCAAAGTACTTCAGTTTAGTATCTCAGAGTCATAAGTATGTTTTCGTATAGTCAAGTGAGCACTGGTATACATAATTATGAAAACACAAGGTTTTGAAGTTTTCTAGTAGCAGTAGTTTTCTGGTGGTAGTAGTTGTTAATTGATGAAAATAGGTAAAATTTACCAAGTGCTTCCCAAGGGCCAGGCACTGTTTTAAATGCTTAACATATGAGCTTATTTAATTCCCATAACCTCTGTACAAGGTCAGTGCCCTATAATTCCATTTTATAGATCAGAAAACTCAGGACTAGGTGGATGAATTCAATGGCCCAAAGTTACAAAATTGTTCAGTGGTGAAGCTGGATTTGAATGCAGGCAGTCTGCACTTCATTGTTATTCAATGTGGTACCTCAGTAATGAGGTTAGTATGGACTTAAATGCTGAAGAGTTAGTGTTTTTAAATACATGTACCTGTCATTTTTTGTTACACAGTAGCGTTGTGTAACTACCAGCCACAAAGCATAGTGACTTATAAAGAAGTGCTTATCTCTGAGCATGCCAGTTAGCTGGTTGGTTCTTCAGATCCAACCCTGCTCTTCTGTCTGGGGTCAGCTCACAGGTTGTTGGGGAGGTGGCTGGAATCACTTCCATGCCTGTAGTTGGCTGGCTGGCAGTGAGTGGGCTCTTGAGGAGGACAATTGGGTCATGTGTCTGTCCTGCATGTGGTACTGGTAGATTCCAGGAGAGCGAATGGAAGGGTTCAAGGTCTCGAAGCCTTAGTGTGGATCTTGTAAAGTGTCTCTTTCATTCCATTCTAGTGACCAAAGCAGAGACACAAAGGCAGCTTTGATTCAAGGGAGTGGAGAATTTGACTATTCCCTGGAAGAGCTAAATAGTCACATGATAAAGACCATGGAGATAGGAAGGCATGAATAACAGTGGCTGTTTTTTAACTCGATTTATAATGCCTAAAAATCTGTAGATACTCTACATACTTGCATATCATAACATTCTGGAATTTTCTTTCCCCAAATTCAGGCTGCCGCTGAGTCAGCAGAAGCCCAGACCATTCGTTCTGTTCAGCAGACCCTGGCGTCGACCAATCTGACATCTTCCCTCCTTCTCAACACTCCACTGTCTCAACACGGAACGGTACCAGCCTCACCTCAGACTCTCCCACAGTCGCTCCCTAGGTCAATCGCTCCCAAACCCTTAACCATGAGACTCCCTATGAACCAGATTGTCACATCGGTCACCATCGCGGCCAACATGCCCTCGAACATTGGGGCTCCGCTGATAAGCTCCATGGGGACCACCATGGTTGGCTCAGCAGCCTCCACTCAAGTGAGCCCTTCGGTGCAAACCCAACAGCATCAGATGCAATTGCAGCAGCAGCAGCAGCAACAGCAGCAACAGATGCAACAGATGCAGCAGCAGCAACTCCAGCAGCACCAAATGCATCAGCAGATCCAGCAGCAGATGCAGCAGCAGCATTTTCAGCACCACATGCAGCAGCACCTGCAGCAGCAGCAGCAGCAGCAGCATCTGCAGCAGCAAATCAACCAACAGCAGCTGCAGCAGCAGCTGCAGCAGCACCTGCAGCTGCAGCAGCTGCAACACATGCAGCACCAGTCTCAGCCTTCTCCCCGGCAGCACTCTCCTGTCACCTCTCAGATTACATCCCCCATCCCTGCCATCGGGAGCCCCCAGCCGGCCTCTCAGCAGCACCAGTCGCAAATCCAGTCTCAGACACAGACTCAAGTATTATCACAGGTCAGTATTTTCTGAAGATGCACGCGGCAGGTGAATTTGCGTGCCCAGGAGAGTGGCACAGGAGGGGAAGGCAAAGGGGGCTGAACACGTAAGTTGGTGTTGGTTATGCAGAAATGTGTAACAGATCAAACGGTCCTCTCGAGCGTCTATTAGATAGGCAATAAGAACTACAGTGTAGCTGGGTACCATCTCTTAGCTGACTATCAATCACTTCGTTTCTAAACAAGGAAAGCTGTGCTCTTTTACGTGATGCCTTTTTTTATTTATTCAGGCTATACCTACAATATGTGAATCAAACCATTCAGTGAATCCTGGGACATACTGATGACTATAAACTGGCCTCTCTGAGTCATAGAAAATGGCCTTATTTTCTCCAGAAGTGAGTAAACCGCACTTCCAGGCTATTTGAACTTCTGAAGCCCTAAAAAGTAACATAAAATAAAAAGCACAGTTGTAACTACCTGAAATATGAAGATCCAGTTTCATACAAACATTTGTATGACGTAAATAGTTGATGGCATTTTTTTTGTCATGAAAAAAATAATGTAAATCACAGACTTTTGCCAAAGCTCTTATTTTTTTTCCTAAATCTCTCCAGAAAGAAAAAATGCAAGTGATTAAATTCAATTATTGACTCATTTCCACTTTTTATCCAAGACGTCTCCAAATCAAGCCACAGTATATGTTGTAACGATATCTCTGACCACCGTTAGCCCATCCTATTCGTTGCGATTAGAAGAAAAGAAATGTGAATACTATATTCCGTGTTTTGAGTGACAAGTTTCAAAAAATAAAAACACTGTATTTTTAAAAGGGAAATGCACTTAAATGAAAACAGTTATTACAAAAGTTAAGATTTAAAAAGAAAAAGCAAGAGTTTTTATTATGATGTAATACTGGTAGAATATTTAAAAGGCACACTACATCTGAATAATCAATGTAAATATTTTCTTTCAAAGTTGTAAGTTTTCATATCATGTGTTGTAAAGTTTTCCTAAATGAGGCTTTAACGTAAACACTGGTGACATAAACCATTCATTGCTACGTTGCTTATTGTGTTTTTATGCTGTTTTATACTTTTTTATGAGTTACGATAGCAGCGATTAAGTTGTTTGTATTTTGCTTAACTGAAACAAAATGCTTTTATCTTGCTATAGAATAAACACATTTCAGTAAAAACTGTGGACTGTATTTTGATGCAACAACAAGGAAACTGTTCACTTTTCAAATAAAATGCTATGTCAAATTTCACTTTTGTTTCCTTGAATACGTATGAGATGGGAAATAGGGCATGTGCCCCATTTGTTTGCACCCCACCTTTATCTTTTCATTTTCCTTTGGGAACCTGAGATTTGTGGCTAAGAATTCAGATTGATCAGCCTAAAACCGGAGTCCTTAAACAATATTGGAAATATTTTCATAATATTCTTTCTGTTAAGATGCAAGCACAAGGTAAATAGAGAAAAGCCATCATCTTCTCTTTTGGGGCCATGGCTATCTGGCATGGTGTTGTTATTGCTATTAAAATGGATGGTGAATGCTAATGTTAAAGCCAAAATAATTATTTCAGTGCTCATTTCTTCCCCCTCTTTTTTGCTCTATGGTGGCTTCTCTTTGAGAGCCGTGTGACCACTATCCCCAGTTGTCTTGCATGATTAATTACAGCATCTGTCCTGTCAGAAGCTATAATGAAGAGGTCTTGATAAAAATTGCAAATTACCACTGGCAACAGTCTTAAACTGCTTATGATAAAATGAAAATTAAAAACAGCAAGTGTCAACCCTGACCAGAATCCTAATCTGGAAAAATGAGGGTGTGTGTGGGGCTGTCCAGAGCTACTGTGTGCAAGACATTCAAAAATAATAGAATATGGATTCCTCAAAGTTGTTGTATTTCAAAGAATATTTACTGTATGTTGTGGGTTATGAATAATGAATTCAGTTTTCAATATTTCATAATCCTCGCGTACTCTGTATTATGTACAAATATTGAACAGCAAGAGATTCTAATTATAAATTTATAGATTTCTTGCCGTAGAAAAATTTATGTCTAAATTGAAGCTTTTCATAAGATGTATTAGTTGACAGGTATCCGTGTTCAAACAGTCTTAGGAAGATGCCTAATCACATCTACAAGGGGGCATTCTATTCCACAAAGAAACGATCGCTTCCATCAGACCCATCAGAAGCTGAGCTGATGGTAAAAGATTTTCTGTGAATTGAAACTAACATTATGTAACAATAAGAACCATTTTATATTCTGTTGTGAAACCTTTAGACAAATGTCTTCAAAATTAATTGCTAAACTACATGTGACAGTAATTGTGTATTAGTTCTATAATTGTCATTTTGAAAACCCACGAAGTATTGCTTGGAAAAAAATGTCACTAGTGATAAGACTTAATTGCAAGTGAAGTCTGTTTTCAACTGTTTGCAGTTAGAGGCAGGTGTTGTAACATCTATTAAATGATTTTATAAATCTTAGGTTTTATCACATTTGATTAAATGCTGCTAAGCCACTGACGGTCAATTCCAGGGGAGGAAAAAAAACCCAAAAACCTGATACTTTAATTACTACAGTTTTAAAAATTAATCACAGGCAAAATTATGTATTTAAAATGTCAAAAGGCTTGAATCATGGAACGAATCTCCCAACCTTTTTACCAAATTATTTTTCTCAGTGTTCACAAAAGCATATTATGAATCAACTAGTATTTTAATATATGCATGTAACTGGTGTCTATTCCTGAGATTTAAGTAAGTCCTCGGCGCACCTTTTTTTTTTTTCCGGTTACAGATCAGAAATAAATCAGCGTAATGAAACATAGGCATGAGAAATGTGGTATCTGATTGGTACAGACCTCTTAAGTGGTATGTGGCATATAGACATTAAGGGGTCTCTCCTCTCCCCTGTCACCTCCATCTCACGTACACCTCACGTCTCCCTTGCAGTGGGGACATTATTTTATTACTCTTGGCTAAACATGTTCTTTTTTTGCATTAACCTGTACTGCCGTATGATGAAAGAACATAAGGAGTTTTCATTTTTAGCTGACACGGGGTCATTAGTTCCCGACTCAAAGAACAAAAGCTTAAATGCTTTCGTGCAGCATAATTTCTGCAATATATTACCACCTGATGGAGGTTCGAAGGCTTTCTAGACAGATGGATTAATATCTCAAGTTTAAGTAGGAGTCCTCCGCTGTGTCCATTCAGCAGGCTTTAGACATCTGAATGGTTTTTTTTTTCCCCCCCATTTCTCACTTCATGGAACATTTTTCAGCACTGGACTTCAATCTAACCTTTCCTCCCCCCCACCCCCCACCCCCTTTGTTTGGCTTTTGTTTTGCAACAGCTGTTATTATCGTTTTTGGTCAGCTGTGATTGCTGGAGGCAAAATAGGACCAGATGGTGTTTTGCTATGCATGAATGGAGCGTTAGAGGAGTTGGGATTGAATAGGCCAAGTTTGAATGGTGTCTATGCACCACCTGCCTGCCTTAGCCGTGGCGTACACATCACAGTAGCATGATCCGTCTCAGACCTACTAGAATCGGATGGGAAAGTGGAGAGCTGGGTGGATTTTCCCCATATTTATTGATCTTCCATGCACTAACAGAATAATGCAGTGTACAGTCAATTTGAGTTAATTGGATATGACACAGCATGGACATGTAATCTATCACTGTAGAATCCTGGTTCACTTTAAGGATTTCACTGCTCCCCCAAACACACACACACACACACACACACACACACAAACGTAATAGCGAAAATTAATGGGCTGAGCCACAAGCTAAAAAAAAAAAAAAAAAAAGCCTGTCTCAAATAGACTTAGGACCCTGCAGTTGAGGTTTGGGGAGGAAGAAGATATTTTTAAATGTTACTTGTTACCAGTTAATAATGCAAGGTAAGAAAACTTGTAATTCTGATATAAATAGAAAGCTCTTGATGTTACCCTTCAAATATTGCAAATATCCTTACACTTATAAGAGATGTTCCTTACTAAGAAAACCAGATGTACAACCAAATTTGAATTCTCTTCAAAAATATTCTTCAGTATATAAATTTTTGTCCCTGCCTACTCAAATATAGTTAGCTTTACTGACTATCTGAATGGACCACAAGGATTAATGCTTTCCAGAATGTTAAAAGTGGTGAACTGGTTTAACTGGCGTCAATTGTGATCCTACAGGTGTGTAGGTTGTGTGCATCAGTGTGCGTTGCTAAGGAAAAGCTTCCCCGTCCCATAGACATGAAATCAGATATGCAGACAGACAGCTCCATTTGCCTAAGGCCCTAATTACTTAAATTTACCTCTGCAACATGCAAAACCCGGTGATAGGTCTCAAAGGAGGAGCAAAAATAAACATGGCCTTCTGTTTACTTTGTATATGCTTGACATTTTCCTTAATAAAGGTTTACAAATAAAATTTAAAAATAACAAAGCTATCCTTCACCTGAGGAGTTTTCATTTTTTATTAGGGTAGGGAAGATACCCACTAGACAGAATGATCAATGTGCCAACAAGAAACAAAACAAATTTGTGTGTGTGTGGGTGGGTGGGTGTGTTAAATCTGAGAAAATGAGCATTCATTTAGGAAGGGAAGAGATTGCAATTGGTTAGGGGTATTAGAGAAAGCCGCATGAAATCACTGGCATTTGAGAAGTGCCTTAAAGACTGGGGTAGGATTTCATTCAGTTGGCCAA
This sequence comes from Geosciurus inauris, assembly GCA_004024805.1. Taxonomy (NCBI): domain Eukaryota; kingdom Metazoa; phylum Chordata; class Mammalia; order Rodentia; family Sciuridae; genus Geosciurus; species Geosciurus inauris. The sequence continues at coordinate 11,952 of PVHX01010815.1, read as the reverse complement.
GATGGAAGTCCTATCCTGGTAGAATTAGCCAAGGAGAGGGCTGGAGGAAAGCTGTTCATGTTGAAATCATAGGTGCCTCAGAGCCACAGCAGAGAATCCAGCAAAATTGGTCACAGTGCTTTTGCATAGGTGATCCGGAGAAAGTACTAGAAAGGAAGTTTGAGGTCAGCTTTGTGGAAAGTCTGCTGGGAAATCATAAAAAGCACTGAAGACCTCTTAGGAAGGTATGATCAGAGTTGACAGAAATGCATGAAGGATTTTATCTTGATTTTAGAAGTGAATACTCAGTTGGCACTGGAAGCTAGAAGAAAAATGGAACAAGATCCCCCCCCTTGAAAATGTACCTCAATATTTGATTATTCACATGCATAAGTAAAGCCAGGGCTTCATGTTCTCCCACACACCTCTTCCATCTTCCTGGTGCAAGAACTCCATCGAGAAAGCCAAATCCAGGCATTTTGGGTGGCAATGGTAGAATAAGCCTTATTCTGACATTAGCATCAAGAGAGACATCATTTTCTGCATTTCTGCTGTGAAAAGAAAGCTATTTTCACCACTGGTAAAAAGTACCTCTCGGTGCTTGAACTCAAATGTGATGAATGATGAAAAGAAGCCCTTGCTTTGTTGCTGAGTAAAACCTCAGGCAGCGCTGGGAGGGATGTTGGTTATGGTCTCAATTTAATTTCAAAGAAGAATCTTCACAGATAGGAATCGTGACTGTGGATGCACACTTCTTAGCAAAGGAATAATGCTCTTTTGTAAAACATCTCATTATCCCCACCATTTGTATAGCACTCTGTACTTTTCAAAGCCATTTTCTGTGGATTACTTTGTTCGTTTCCTTCTCTGGATGGGGCAGGAGTTAACCTCGTGGAACTAATTAGGAAACTGAGGCACTGAAACTTGTGACTTGTTCCAGTGTTTTTGTTTAGAAGAGGCATAGTCGAACTGGAATGGAAAGTTTCTCACTCTAGATCTCCTGTTATTTCATTTACTTTCAAATATTGGTATGTGTATGACATATATATTCGACATACATATTTTTACATAATTGTACATAGGATGTATAACTGTATGTGCTCTTTCCTGATAGAAATCTATTGCAGTACTAAACTGAGGCACTAATTCATGTTATCCTTGTGGCCAGGCAAGCAGTAAACCCAGGTGAGTGCCACCCAACCCATGTTCCTCAATGGGGCACAGTGCCACCTGGCACTTGTTTGGGTGTGAACACTTTCCAGTCTGATTGTTTTCCTTACCACAGTGTCTCTGTCATTATTTTGTATGCAAGCAAGCAGCTTTGACTTGTGTTCAAGTTTTAAGACTGCAGGTGCCATACAAGTGCCAAGGCATAGCATCACACTACATGTTTAAAAAACAAAAAAGTAAGTTTCAAGGAAAACTGAGATGGGTGAGCATCAGGTGGGTGTGTCTTGATGTGTTATGTAAGGAATCCAGTGAGTAGATCCAATATGGAGCCTGGGAAAATAAAGACAACAGAGAGAATGTGTCTCCCTAGGGGTCAGGCAGGATCGTCCTGCACACTGCTTTGTGACTTCCCAGTCTTTCTGAGATCACATGCCCCTTCTTGCTAAGTGTATTCTACCGCAGGGAGCCACTTGTCAAAGGAGATACTTCCCCTGTCAATAAGATTGTATTGTCTTAATTTTAAATAAAGTGCTAGCGCTTACGTTGCAAATGATCTCTTGCTAAGATGGAGTAGAAGTGAATGATAATTCTAAACTTATTCACCAGGAACATCAGGCATGCATGAGTATTCTGGTGAACAAATATTTTGGGGTTTTCATTTGTAAGGTATTGGAGAGACTTACCCAGAGTCAACAAAGTTGTGGTGATTTTGAGATCTAGGTCTTAGGTTTCTTTTCAGATTTTTGCCCTACTTTTTGTTTCCAGTCAGTTTGCCTTGCGTCCAAGGATATATTCTTCCTGAGAAAGATGGTTTTGATAACCTTCCTTGTTATATGTTATTGCTGTCATCCCTCTGACATGCAAGAGACAGCCTTAATTTTCAGTTTGTCACAATGAGCGAAAATGATGCCACATCCTAAACCTGCCTTAATTGGTAATTTGCAAATTTGATACAAGATCTTAGTCCAAATTACCCAGGCCTGCTGTTCCAACCCTCACCCTTTCTGCCCATTCTTAATCTTCTCCTCTATAATTGGTATTGAGTAGGTGGAATCCCAGGGGACAAATAACAGCATCTGAGGAAATTACTTACATACAGTCTGACCTCTTCTGTGCTTTTTGGATGCCAAATTAAGACATCCATCTTTGAATGTTTGGACAGTTACCTGGAAGGACTGGCACCATTTTGTCCATAATAACATTTTTATAAATTATCCAAATGCTGGCATACCTAGCTTGGAACTTTTTAAATGATGTTCAGAATATTTTGGCCAATATGAGCATGAGCATAGTTCTTTCCAAAACAAAACCTCATTCCATGGAGAAATGCTATATCCGTTTGCACCCAGCACAAAATTAGCATTACTCCTGCTATTTGGAGGTGGGACATCTCTCTCCTCCCCGCAAAAAAGGAAGAAGTGCTATGTTTTCTTACAGCCAAACTCCTAAAATCATGATTGGCAAGGAGATCAGAACTTTTGTCAGGGAAAAAAAATTTCAAAATTGAAATACGCTAAAATTTGACAATGGTGTTTGCTTCTAGATCATCAAAAGCCCAGAAATGTGTTGCTTGAGCTCAATTAACTGCTAGACACAAGAACCAATCAAAACAGAATGACTTTTGGGAATGGGTACAAATCATCTTTCTTGGGTTAGGTTTACTTTCTGCTAAGAAATTGGTTTATTTATAGGTTGTGTCTGAAGCATGTTTATTGTTAAAAAAAAAACAACTTATTTTGTCTGTTGAGAATAAAATGTGTACTTTGTTCAATTCTTCTCTCTAGGTCAGACTTGAGTAGGTTAGGTCCTAGTTGTCTACAAAAGTTTAAATTCTTGAACCAAAAACTGTTCAGAGATCAGAGTTATCTTTTCTGAAATTGCTATTCTCTTTGTTAAAAACCTTTCACATAGTGAGGGACCTCTTTAGAGGGGAAAGCTTCATTGGGGGATTTCTAGAGGAGAAACCTGGCACTCACAGATCTTGCTAGCATTCCATGAAGGGAAATTCAAGAAGCACCATTGTTGGCCAAACTTAAGTGCTTAAATCTCCACTGCGCATGTGGAACTCTGAAAAGTGAAGTGCCCTCAATGTTAATAGAAACTGCAGAGGTGGGTCAGCCTCTGGGTACCTGGGTCATGATTCCTGCAATGAGTTTGAGCCACACAGGTAACTAGGCTTTAAGTCAAAGACACCGAGCATACTCTGAGAAGATCATTAGAGTCATGTGGTTCACGGAGACCCAGGCAACAGCCATGGAACTGTTTGGCCCAGAATTAGTAAGCTACATTTTGCAAGCCTGTGTTCTTACAGCAGTAAAGAATTTTATGTTTGATACAGATGGTGTTTATGTAGAGTATGTGAGCTCAGCGTGAGAAATAGTCATAAAACAGACTGGGGTTTGGTATAATTATTCACAATTACTATTGTATAATTAAATATCATAACTATTATATAAAAAATATTTTAAGAAGTAGACTCTGCTCATACTTCCAACAGTAATTCTTAATAATAAGAGACATACGATGTAAACAGCATAACATATTTTATGATATTTACAAACTTACCCAAGGTTTGGCAAAGGTGCAAACATAAAAAGTCTGGGTTCTCTTTCTTGCATTCTCAAGAAAACCAGTGGCCTCTATGTTCAGTAGCAAACTCCCTTTTTTAAGTCACCTGTCAGACTTCAGGAGCCAATCTCATTAGGCCACCCCAAAGAACGGATGGAAGGGGATAATAGTATTTTAGCAGTTGCAAAAGAGAAAAGAAAAATGAATCTGTTGTATGGAGAGTACCTGGTGTTCCAGCTTTCTCCAAGCCAGTGAACTTCCTTCAGGCCAAATCGTGACAACGGGCACATTAGCATAATGCTTATTTTTAATATTTCTGGGTGGAATTGTGGAATCTATAGTAACTGATCATTACATACATAGTCTTCTATGTTTTCTAATGGGTAGAAAAAACATGCTTATGTCTCTATCACCCCCAAGCTACAAAACACCCCCAAAAAGAAAATTCATTACTGTTTTTTTTAAAATTTTTTTAGTATTTATTTTTTAGTTGTAGGTGGACAGAATATCTTTATTTTATTTTTATGTGGTGCTGAGGATCGAACCCAGTGCCTCACGCATGCTAGGCGAGCATGCTACCACTGCGCCGTAACCCCAGCCCCTCATTACTGTTTTAAGTGAAACTTCACTTCCTTTGAATTGTGTTTATAAAACAGGCCTGTGTTCATGAGCATGGCTGTTCTTCATGGAGAGAACAGGAGAACTTTGGAAGTGGATTTCAGAACAAATGACTTCAGCGATGGTCTTGCTTTCTCACACACATGTAATGAGCATGGACATCAATGCAGCTCCTTAGAATCTGTTGCTGAACTTTCGCCTGTGACTCTTGAGGGTAACTGCTAGACTTTGATGACTGGAGTCTTTATCACCGTATTGCTAAGGGGTTTCCATGTGCACCATGTTAGCATTGAGAAATGAAAGGACTATTTATTATCTGGATATCTTGCTCACTTCTATGATTTCTAAAGCAGAGGAGCAGGTGACAATCCAGAGGTCATTGCTCGTGCAAGTCCATCTCCTGTTGTTGTAATGACCATGCCCTTGGCTATTTGTCTGCCAGGTAGACAGGCAGGACATCTTGTGCCTTAGCAGCTTGGGAAATGAAAGTAAGCTCCTCTGTTATGTTGGACAACAGTATTTAATGTTCCAAGCCTGGACCAAGACAACCTGTTGCAGATGTGGTTACCCAAGGGAATGCCTCCAATATCCTTCTTGGCTCTGGAGGAAGAAGGGAGAAAAGTGTGGCTTTAGTACTTTTTGTGGTTCCAGCCTGGCAAAGATTCTCTCTCAACTGTCTTGCTCTTTCTTCCACTTAGACGGTGGCCAACCACATTCCTGACTCAATAAGAGAACAACACACACAATGAACTCCAAGATCAGGTTTCCCAAAGAGAATGTGAATGCTTGTGAACAAGGATGCCTGGGGTTTTACCTACCTGGGCCTGGAAGTGCTCACTCTATTTTTTTTTCCCTAGGTAAAACAAGCATATACACATGTATTTTTGTGCCACTAACTTTGACCTATATATTGCAACTGTTTCTTGATGATAGTCCCTCTAGTTACCAAACTAGCTTAATTCTATCATACGAGCAGCCCAAGGGACTGTTCATAAAAGAACAGTCGTCCTTTCTGATGTTGACCTCAGTATTTAGGATTTGATTTCAAACATCCTAGGTTCCATTAATAGCTCACTGTGAATGCATTACCTATTAATTATTCTCACCTTTTCATGTTGACAAACGCTATGGGCTTTTCTCTAAGCTTCATGAAGTATAGTATCTATTTACTCGACTTCTTATCCTCTTGGCTCCCAGGGAAGCATAACCTTACCCAATTGAGACACACATTCATGCATTCATTCAGCAAATGTTTACATGCTGTTGTGTTCTGATCGGGGATGTGGTTTCATTAATTCAAGAAGGATTTGGGTCCTCAGTAAGATGATCTGAATAAAAATAAGCAGGGAAGAGGGATGGGGGGTACACAGGGAGAACTACAAATTCAAATAGGGTACTCAAAGAAGGGCTCACTGAAAAAGTGGCGGTGGGGGAGGGGAGGACCCTGGGCCTGTCTGGGCAAAGATCAACCCAGGCAGAGAGAACATGAATGCAAAGCCTCCCTGGTGTTCAGTGTGGAGGGCACAGGACAGGGCAGGGCAGCCTGTGGCTGGAGGGGGGACGAAAGAGGGAAAGAGCCATAGACAAGATCCGAGTGGGAGGCAGGGAGGCAGGCTGTAAAGGTGCCGTTCTGCATCTTCACAGGGGATCGCGATAGTTGTTCATTTTCTTTTTTCCCCCTTAGATTTAAATAACAGCACTGTGGTTATGTTGGGGGAAAGAAGGAGTCTTTAATTCTTTGAGCTGCATTTTGAAATATTTATAGATAGAATGAGATGATGTCTGGGACTGGCTCCATAATAGACAAGGAGGAGGAAGGAGATGGGATGTGGTGGGGGCAGGACTGGCTATAGGTTGAGAGGTGTGGGGGCTGGGTTACGGGGACACAGAAGTTGACGTACTATTTTGTCTACTTTTGCGAATGTTCAAAATTCTCCATAATAATAATGTAAAAAAGAATCACCTAGGGAACCTTTAAAAAACAGTATCTCCAGAAATTGATATAATTGGATTTGGATGCAGCATCCATGCATTTGTTTATTTTAAAGCCTTCCCTAGGTTTGATTAATTTCCTGTTAGTGTGAGAGCCACTGGAATAGAGGCTAACAGGCCATTGGTAGGACTGGAATTCTACCGTGATTAAGAAGTGGAGTCTGGCAATTATTGGGTAGTTGAATGGCACAATCTTACTTATATTTGAAATGGATCATTCTGGCTGCTGGGTTGATAATAAACGATAGGGGATGAGGACAGAAAGGCAGGGAGATCCAATCGATCACAGACAAAAGTAATTGCAAAAGAGTTTGGTGAGGACTGCAAGAGAGAGAATATCAGGCACTTTATGAGGTAGACTGAAAACACATTCAGTTCACCGTTGCTGGGCACAGATGGACCTTCCCAAATATGCTAGGATGATGTACTATGAAAGGGTAATAGTATTTCAGATCTTGGAGAGAATATAGTATGTGAGAAAGTGAAATCACCCAAGGAAGCTTCCACAGTATGGGAAAGTCACTTGTCCTGTAAACCCTTTGACTTCCATTACCTAAAGCAATTAACACTGCAGTTACTTATTCAAACTTTGCCCCAATTTTTGTTTTTTAATTGAGCAGAAGGTTTAAAAAAAGAGAGAAAGGTTTTCAGTCCAGCATACAGGAACTTAGCATTTCCTCTTTCAATCCCTTGTGAATGAACAGAAGGCTTCAGAAATCCAGCCAAACCACTTAAACCAGAGTCTTCAAAGATAGTTCTGGCATTTCCACATATGATGGACTCTTATAAGTTTAGCAGCAGAGTCCTCCCCATTCTCCTGGGATGTACCTTCCAAATGTTACTCTCAGACACCTTCTTTGGTAAAGCTTTTTTAATCTACATCTGTATATTGAGTGTGCCTTCTGTAAGGTCCTGTGTTGAACTTAATGAGGAATAGGTTACCTAAAATGCAGACTTTGCCTTTAGAAAATTTATATTCTGACCTCCCCTACACCTTCTTGAACCAACCATAGCACTTCAACATATTCACAAATAAGTAACTTGGCGATTAACCTGTATGTTGGTCCCTGCTGATTTTAAAACACATGGATTACAGGTTCTATGTCTCATTCACGAATCTTTGTATGTCCCTCACCACCAACGTGGGTCTATAACAGATGTTAAAGATGTTGGTTGACTGATTTTTCTATTATTTTTATGTGAAATCAATAATATGACATGCAGTTCAAGAATAGAGCATTTCCTAAGACTTACTGCAGATCTCTACAGCTGATGTGACCTCGCCTCAGAAACATCCAGGTAGTTCCTCAAATCCAACTTACCAAAAGGCAAATGAGAAGAGAGATCTGCATTGGTTAGATTTCTAGTGGCACCTAAGAGGACCTTAACATTGACCAAGACTCTTCCGCTCTATCCTTTGGCCCAGGTCTGTCTGGCTAATGGGGTAGAGATGCCAAACTTGACATTGAACCAGCTTAACTAATCTCTAACAAAACCCTACCTCTCCTACCACGTTGGTCTTTCTTTTTGTCTCACTTCAGCAAACAGGTGAATTTTAAACATCATTTGATATACAAAATCCCTCTTATTGCTATAAGCAGAAGCAATTCTGTACCTTGTGCATGTATGAACTTTGTTCCTTAGCCACTTGGAAGGACAAGCCTTCTAATTCTTCAGAAGCCCACAGCAGGTACTTAACAGTTTCAAAAGAAACAGAATTAACGAAACACATTATTTTGCTCATTTCTGTTTTAATTAGGACTCTCAATTGCAAGAGATTAAAAACCCAAATCAAATTGGCTTAGGGAAAATAAGGGAATTTATTTGCTTGTACAACTGAAAAGTCCAGGGACAGGCCTAGCTTCAGGCATAGCTGGTGCCAAGAACGCAAACAAGTCTTTTTCTCTCCCTGTCTTTGCTCTGACTTCTACTGTGTTATTTTCTTGGGTTCTGTTCAATGACTCCAGAGAGCCCTGCTTCCAAGGTCCATTCCCAGCAGAAAAGAGAACGTTCTCTCCTTTCTCCATCCTAGTAAAATTTCACTGTGTTAAGTTGATTCTGATTGGGTCTTGTGCCCAAGTATAAACCAATCACCGTGGGCCATTTTTATGTATTCATCTGATTGGTTATTGCTCATCACTAGAGCTGAGGATGGATTCAAGACCACTAGAAGTACGTGGACTAAGAGCAGGGACGTGTGGTTCTCCATGGAAAATCAGATTTCTACTGCCAAAAGAAGAGTGAGTGGATGCTGGGTGGAATTAATGGCGCATGTGAAATACTTTCTTCAAAGAAATTCATTTCAGAGAGTTGGCTGATACAAAACATTTGGCTGGAGCCTGGGAAAGGGGGAAACTGGCTTTTGGTGAATAGAAATCATTAATTTTATGGCTTTCAAAATGTGTTCTTTCTCATTTCCAGCCTGCCACTTACATGAAGATATGGCCGAGAATCAATTTCAATAGTTTATCCTCCAAAGTGGGGTCATATGACTTGCCTGTTGTTCAGATTCCCTGTTCTTGGTTTTATGCGTAAAATAAGGAGAGGAGCCGGGCGCGGTGGCTCAAGCCTGTAATCCCAGCACTCAGGGAGGCTGAGACAGGAGAATCGCGAGTTCAAAGCCAGCCTCAGCGATGGTGAGGCGCTAAGCAACTCAGTGAGACCCTGTCTCTACATAAAACACAAAATAGGGCTGGGATGTGGCTCAGTGGTCGAGTGCCCCTGAGTTCAATCTCCAGTACCAAAAAAAAAAAAAATTAGAGGAATTCTTCTCCACAAAACCCACTAAACCCCCATCCTGTGCTTGCTTCCTCTCATTAGCTTCCCTGTATGTCTGTTGAATAAATGATTCAACATGGGACAGCACTTAATCTTCCTAACAATAGCCCTCCAAACATCCAACACTGTCAGATGCTTTCCTGGCATTTGAAAATATGCCTCGCAGCAAAACCATCTATTGAATTTTTACTGTGACTAAGACCTCGTGGACAAAGAAGACTATCTGTTAAGCTGCCATCATTTGGCACAATCAGTTGCTATGAGGCCTCCTGGGGAAAGAGCAGAAGACATGGAAGGTAACCCTATAAGTCAGCCAAGAGTGGGGTGCTGGAGCGTTCCCAGGCTCATACACTGACTTGATGCTTTTCACAGAGCACAAGAGGGATGCTCTAAGATTTGGGGACATTTCAGGGTATAGGCCTCAGGGTTGGGAAGATGGGAAGGTTCTTCATAGCATGAACAATATCCCAAATGTAGCATGTATCATCATAAGGCCGTATGTCTTGGCTTGTTGTCACTTGTCCCATGCAAACTCCTGATCCAGGTTCGATTTGCTAGTGGGACCCTCCCCCCAATTTTCCTAAAAAACTATGCTTTGTAATTTTTTAAAAAATGCTTGTTATAATTCTTAAGAACTTTAAATGAGTTTTAAGGCCTGGATCATGAAATCTGCATTGCTTTGGTTTATTTTATTTGTAATAGACATTACTTGATGGATTCCCTGCTCTTTGTGATTTCTCCTTCTCTGGTACTGGTCCCTGATATGTTGGACAGTGTCCTCTAATACAACCCTTCTGGCTACAGATGATGGACTGTGGACAGACACCTGTCTGTGGGTGAGCCAATCAGATTATCCCTTTCTGGGATTTGCCAATTGGAGCAAAGCCTGATGGCCAATGGAGTGGAGTTAATGTCATTACTGTCTGCAGGGCTTCTTGATCTTTTCTGTTAAATACAGATTCTAGGCTTCTCCTCCCAAAATTCTGATTCAGCAGATCTGGATTGGGCCCAGGAATCGGTGTTTTAACAAACATTCTGACGTGATTTCCATCATCAGGTTGATTTAAAAAACACTTGCTATAGAATTTCTAGAATTTTTACTATAGAATGGCTATAGCAAGCTTTTTCCTTCCTTCTCAGGTCATTATGAGTATTCAACTCCTCATTCCATAAAAAAAGCCTATATCAATGGATGAATGGATAAAAAAATACTTTGGTATGTATACACAATGAAGTTGTGTTCAACCACAAAGAAAAATGAAACTATGTCAATTTGCAGGAAAATGGATGGAACTTGAGACCATTATGTTAAGCCAAACTCAACAGATCAAGGGTTGTACGTTTTTTCTCACATGTGGAAGTTAGAGAGGAAAAAGAGAGGTGGGGGAAATCTTATAAAAATTGAAATGATAATAGTAAAATAAAGGGACAAGGGGGAAGGAGAACAGGAGAGAAAGGAGAAATACTGGGGAATGTTGGGGAATGATAATGGCCAAATTATATTGTTATATTGTGTGCATGTACAAGTATGTAGCAACAAATACAGCCATCACATACAAGTATAACACACACACATATGAAAGCAAAGACAAAGAAAGAAAAGAAAAGTGGGGGCCCTGGGGGAAGTCTATGACATTCTTTTTTTGTCTTTATATTTACCAGAGTTCATTTATATTGCTTACAACAAAAGACTACTAATTTGAAAATATAATATTTTTGAGGATCCAGCCAAAGAATATCATGAAATAATATATGACATCAGAAGAAGTTTTCTTCTTTGGAAGAAGCCATAGATTAATATGCAAGAAGTAGATAAACTAATTGAATAAAGCCAGTAGCTGGTTGCAGAAGGTTCCAAACTATAGTATACTTTACATTCATTTGCCCAGGAAAAGAGGAAAACATAATAAATGAGGGGTTCTGACCCTTTAAGAAAATTAGCAAACTGTAGCTGTTGCTTTTGCAAACCTTTATGACCCATTATTGTATGTCTGCTGCCTTCTTTTTTCCTATCATTTTATTTTCAGGAACAAGCGGATGCCTCAGGCTTTCTTGGTGAATATCCCCTTTGTATAAGGATGAGTGTTGATCTTTGGTTGAAGCATTGATATATGAGATAAACATGTGGCTAAATTGGAAAAGCCCCATGTTCCCCTGTCTGACAACTGGATTAAGAAAGACCAGCAGGTCAAATAGTTGTTCCTTGAGCACACAGTCAGTGAGTTGTTCTGTTTTTATTCAAAGACTCTTCATTTCTAGACACTGGTAGGTAGCTTCTGCCTACTTAAGCAAGATAAATCTCCTAAGTGCACATGCCTGTTCTCATCAAAGGGCCAAACTCTAATGATCAAGTTAGCCAGATAGTCTTTTTTTTAAAAATTATTTTATTTAAATGCATTTCAAGTCATAGTACATATACAGAGCTCAATTTTTCCATTTCTCTGGTTGCAAACCAGATAGAGTCACACCATTTGTGTTTTCATACATGCACCAAAGGTAGTGATAACGATCTCAATCAACCATCTTTACTATACCCATTCCCCTTTCCCTCCCCTCACCTCCCCCTGCTGCATCCAGAGTTGCTCCATTTCTCCTATGTTCCCCATTCCCACCCCCCTTATGTATCCTCATCCACTAATCAGAGAGAACATTCGGCATTTGGTTTTTTGGGATTGGCTTACTTCACTAAGCATAAAGTTCTCCAGTTCCATCCATTTGCCTGCAAATGCCATAATTTTATTCTCTTTTATTGCTGAATAATATTCCATTGTGTATATGTACCACAGTTTCTTTATCCATTCATCTATTGAAGGGCATCTGGGTTGCTTCCATAGTTTTGCAATTGTG
>PVHX01010814.1:0-67952 GCA_004024805.1 Geosciurus inauris | reverse complement strand
AAATGGTCCTTTGCTGACTGGGCTTGCTCTCTTATATCATTCTTTAGGTCACAAAACATTTTAATTATGTACATCCTGAATTCATTTTCTGTCATTTCTTCAGCTGTACTGGCCATGGATTCTAATATTGAAGAATCTTGGTTTGTTTGAATCATTTTCTTCCCTTGTTTTTTCATGTTGCTAGTGTGTCTTTCCTTCTTTGTTGATCCAAGTTGTTACAGTTTTTACACCTATATGTGTTTAGATTCCCTGCAGGATTTCAATACCACTTTTTTATGGGAGGGTTCAATATTGGTTGATCACAATACAAGGAGTATATATATTCAAACTAAAAATCTCCTAACAGCTCCCAAATACATTTACAGGTTAGTCATGATATACAGTGATTATGAATTCTTTTACAATCTACTATGTAGCCAATAAGTTTGCACAGGGGTCTATAGTTCCTATTGGTGGGCTAGGGACAGTGGAGGGTAGGGTGTAGGATAGAGTATTGGGGTAGTAGGAAGTTAGAATATGGTTATTAGATCTTAGAAAGCATGAGAAAGGAATCCCAGAGGGGCTGACTATTACTAGAGAGGGCAACAGTGAGTTGTGGAAGACCGGTAGGGAGGAATAGATGAAGGGTACAGTAATAAATGATAGCAAGAAGAATACAAGATATGTAAGTGGGAGAAACAGGACTATCTGTTACCCCTCCAGTATTTGGTTCAGAAATCCCAGTCTATTATATCCCAGCCGAGCCGCTGGGACTGCCTCCCACAGTCACGCCCGGGGCCACTTTGGGTCTCAGCTGCTGGAGTGGAGGAGCCGCTGGGACTGCTTCCCACAGACACGCCTGGGGCCGCTTTGGGCCTCAGCTGCAGGAGTGGAGAAGCCGCTGGGACTGCCTCCCACAGACACACCTGGGGCCACTTTGGGCCTCAGCTGTTGGAGTGGAGTTCTGAGTTATGGCTCCCGGCCGAGCCACTGGGACTGCCTCCTGAAGACACGCCCGGGGCCGCTTTGGGCCTCAGCTGCAGGAGTGGAGGAGCCGCTGGGACTGCCTCCCACAGACACACCTGGGGCCACTTTGGGCCTCAGCTGCAGGAGTGGAGTTCTGAGTTATGGCTCCGGGCCGAGCCACTGGGACTACCTCCCACAGACATGCCAGGGGCCGCTTTGGGCCTCAGTTGTTGGAGTGGATTTCTGAGTTATGGGTCCCGGCCGAGCTGCTGGTACTGCCTCCTGCAGATGTGACCAGTGCCGCTTTGGGTCTCAGCTGCTGGAGTGGAGGAGCCGCTGGGACTGCCTCCTGCAGATGTGACCAGGGCCGCTTTGGGCCTCAGCTGTTGGAGTGGAGTCCTGAGTTATGGCACCCAGCGGAGCCGCTGGGACCGCCTCCTGCAGCCACGCTGCCACGGGCCGCTTTCGGCCACAGCCGCTGGAGTCGCGCTGTGTCTACGGCTGCTGGTTCTGCTTACCCGCGCGAGTGAAATTTCCTTCCGTGCTGTCCAAACGCTGGGTGGGAGAAGGTTGTACCACGGTTTCTGGTCTTTTGTTTAGCGAGACTGGTAGCTGCGTCCCTCTAAGCCGCCATCTTGCCGAGATCCAAAGATTTTGATTTTACTGGTTTGAATGTACACGGTGATAAGAAACTTGCATTTCATATCATTTTCACATATCAAAAAATGCTTTCTATTGATTGTTTTCAATCACTTAAAAATGTAAAACCAGTTTTAGTTGAGAGTTCTACAGCAAAACAGCAACTTGGCCAGTTTGGCCTACCCAGCCTGCAGAAGCTGTTGGCCCCTGATCTAAGCTGATATACCTATCTTTGTTTTTACCCTCAACTTGATTTGACCAGTTATAATCGATTGCTTTTGGCTTAATTCCAAAATAGTCTCCTATTATTATTGGCTGTTTTGTCTTTTGTAGTTTGATTTATACCACCTGGATTTAGAGATACGGTCTTTCGTGGTTGTTAGTAATAAAAAAAAAAAAAAAGTTTTTGTTAAAACAAATAGTATAGGGGGCTTTAAAATATCTATGTCAAAGCCCTATGTTAAATATGGCAAAGCAGAATACATGTCCTTACGCCTCTCTGGGTAGCAGCATTTCACTTTGATCATGAAATTCCAACACTTCCATTAATAAATTGGCAGTATGTCATAAGAAATAGATTTTTAAAGCTGTGATTTGCAAATGAACAATTGGTGACAAGTGATTGGTGATTAACTGCAAGTACATTCCTCACATGAAAACCTGATTCTTACTATTTACAGACAAATTTTAATCTTGAACAGAAAACTAAACGATTTTGATGAAATCCATAGTTAAAACACTCCTCCTTTTTCTCAATTATTTGACATGTTGTACATTTTGTAGTAAACTGGTGGAGAGTTTTATTTTATTTTAAGCTACTCAAGGAATCAAAATTAAAAGCCTGTTGGGTAATTTTTGTGGGGAGTGAGGGAGATTGGTCTAATTATTTTAGTTACAATATTTGGCCGACTGCAGTGGTAAATGTCCATAATCTCAGCTAGGTGGGAGACTCAGGCAGAAGGATTGAAAGTTTAAGGCCAGCCTGGACAACTTAACAAGATCCTATCACAAAATAAAAAACTGTCAATTTATTACAGTTCTGCAAAACACATACATACATACACACATACTTATTAAATATCCACTCTGTACTTGGTACTCAGCTTAATCCTTAAAGAACTGACAGTTGAAGGACTGGGGACATAGCTCAGTTGGTAGAGTACTTGCCTCACATGCATAAGGCCCTGGGTTCAATCCTCAGCACCACAATAAAGAAAAAGAAAAAGAAATGACAGTTGAAAATACAAACCATGACTTCTGAACTAATGAGGCTTAAAAGATTGTAAGCAGATAATAGCAGAGCTGTCCTAGTTGTAGATAAATCTGTAATTTCCAACTATAACAAAATCAAATGTAAGTTTTATGAAGAGTGTATTAAGGGAGACTCATTTTTTAAAAAGATATTTCATGGGAGACATCTTTGAAGAGTAACTAACCCTAACTCAGCAATTAAAAGACACAGACTGGCAGATTGGATTTTTAAAAAAGACCAAACAATATGCTGCCTCCAAGAGACTCATCTCATAGAAAAAAAGATGAGTACAGATTGAAGGTGAAAGGATGGGAAAAAATTTATCACTCACATGGACTGCATAAACAAGCAGGAGTTTCCATCCTCATTTCAGATAAAGTAGACTTCAAACCAAAGTTAGTGAAAAGGGATAAAGAAGGTCATTTCATACTGCTCAAGGGAATCATACATCAACAAGACATAACAATCTTAAATATCTATGCCCCAAACAATGGGGCAGCCATGTTCATCAAAAAAACCCTTCTCAAATTCAAGAACCAAATAGATCCCAACACAATAGTATTGAGTGACTTTAACACAACTCTCTCACCACTGAACAGATCTTCCAAACAAAAATTAAACAAAGAATCTATAAGACTTTACAGAACAATCAATGGTCTAGACTTAATGGATATTTATAGAATATTCCATCCTTCAACAAGCAAATACATGTTTTTCTCAGCAGCACATGGATCCTTCTCCAAAATAGATCATATGCTATGCCACAAAGCAAGTCTTAGTAAATACAAAAAAATAGAGATACTACCCTGCATTCTACCTGACCATAATGGACTGAAACTAGAAATTAATGACAGTTTTGCAAAAAGATGCCACTACAACACCTGGAGACTCAATAATTTGCTATTGAACAATGCATGGGTAACAGAAGACATCAGAGAAGAGATAAAAAAAATTCTTGGAGGTAAATGAGAATTGTGATACAACATACCAAAATCTCTGGGATGCTATGAAGGCAGTGCTAAGAGGAAAGTTGCAGTAAGCTCACATATTCAAAGATGTAAAAGTCAACAAATCAATGACTTGACACTACAACTCAAAGCCCTAGAAAAAGAAGAACAAAGTAACACCAAAAGAAGTAGAATACAGGAAATAATTAGAGTCAAAGTTGAAGTCAATGAAATTGAAACACAAGAAATAATTCAAAAAATGGATAAAACAAAAAGCTGGTTCTTTGAAAAAAATAAACAAAATTGACAAACCCTTAACCACTCTAACAAAAAGAAGGAGAGAGAAGGGGCTGGGGTTATGGTGCAGTGGTAGCGTGCTCGCCTAGCACGCATAAGGCACTGGGTTCCATCCTCAGCACCACATAAAAATAAAATAAAGATATTCTGTCCACCTACAACTAAAAAAATAAATATTTTTTTAAAAAAGGAGAAAACCCAAATTACCAAAATTTGTGATGAAAAAGGAAATATCATGACAGACCCTGCTGAAATACAGAGGATAATCAGAAACTATTTTGAAAACTTATATTCCAGTAAAATAGAAAACCCTGAGGACACTGACAAATTCCTAGAGACATATGACCTACCCAAACTGAACCAGGAGGACATTCATGACTTGAACAGATCAATTACATGCAAAGAAATAGAAGAGGCCATCAAGAGCCTTCCATCCAAGAAAAGCCCTGGGCCAGATGGATTCTCAGCCAAGTTCTACAAGACCTACAAAGAAGAACTAACTCCAATACTCCTCAAATTATTCCACGAAATAGAAAGGGAAGAAACCCTTCCAAACTCATTCTATGAGGCTAGTATCACCTTGATTCCAAAACCAGACAGAGACACATCCAAAAAGGAAAATTTCAGACCAATATCCCTGATGAATATAGATGCAAAAATTCTCAATAAAATTTTGGCAAATCACATACAAAAGCATATTTAAAAAATAGTGCACCATGATCAAGTGGGGTTCATTCCAGGGATGCAAGGTTGGTTCAACATACAGAAATCAATACACGTAATCCATCACATCAATAGACTTAAGATAAGAATCACATGATTCTATCAATTGACGCGGAGAAAGCATTTGACAAAATACAGCACCCTTTCATGTTCAAAACACTAGAGAAACTAGAGATAGTAGGAACATACCTCAACATTGTTAAAGCAATCTATGCTAAGCCTAAGGCCAACATCATCCTAAATGGAGAAAAATTGGAAGCATTCCCCCTAAAAACTGGAACAAGACAGAGATGCCCTCTCTCACCACTCTTATTCAATATAGTCCTTGAAACTCTAGCCAGAGCAATCAGACAGACAAAGGAAATTAAAGGGATATGAATAGGAAAAGAAGAACTCAAACTATCATTATTTGCAGATGACATGATTCTATACTTAGAAGATCCAAAAAGTTTCACCAGAAAACTTCTAGAACTGATAAATGA
Organism: Geosciurus inauris; assembly: GCA_004024805.1. NCBI lineage: Eukaryota > Metazoa > Chordata > Mammalia > Rodentia > Sciuridae > Geosciurus > Geosciurus inauris. Next base: position 62,667 of record PVHX01010814.1, on the reverse strand, counting down.
ATTCAGCAAAGTTGCAGGATATAAGATCAATATCCGTAAATCAAATGCATTTCTATACATCAGCAATGAGTCCTCTGAAAGAGAAATTAGAAAAACTACTCCATTCACAATAGCCTCCAAAAAAATAAAATACTTGAGAATCAATCTAACAAGAGCAGTGAAATACCTCTACAATGAAAATTACAAGACACTAAAGAAAGAAATTGAAGAAGATCTTAGAAGATGGAAAGACCTCCCATGTTCCTGGATAGGCCGAATCAATATTATTAAAATGGCCATACTACCCAAAGCGCTATACAGATTCAATGCAATCCCAATTAAAATCCCCAAATCCTTTCTTATAGAAATAGAAAAGGCAATCATCAAATTCATTTGGAAAAATAAGAGACTCAGAATAGCCAAGGCTATACTGAGCAAGAAGAGTGAAGCAGGAGGCATCACAATACCAGACCTAAACTTTACTACAAAGCAATAGTAACAAAAACGGCATGCACCAAAATAGACATGTAGACCAATGGTACAGAATAGAAGACACAGAGTAATGCACATAAATACAGCTATCTCATACTAGACAAAGGTGCCAAAAACATTCATTGGAGAAAAGGTAGCCTTTTCAACAAATGGTGCTGGGAAAACTGGAAATCCATATGCAGTAAAGTGAAACTTAACCCCTATCTCTCACCATGCACAAAACTCAACTCAAAGTGGATCAAAGACCTAGGAATTAGACCAGAGACCCTGTGTCTAATTGAGGAGAAAGTAGGTCCAAATCTTCATCACGTTGGATTAGGCCCCGAATTCCTTAACAAGACTCCTATAGCACAAGAAATAAAAGCAAGAATCAATAAATGGGATGGACTTAAACTAAAAAGCTTCTTCTCAGCAAAAGAAACTATCAATGAGGTGAACAGAGAGCCTACATCCTGGGAGCAAATTTTTGCCACATGCACATCAGATAGAGCACTGATCTCCAGGATTTATAAAGAACTCAAAAAACTTAACACCAAAAAACCAAACAATCCAATCAATAAATGGGCTAAGGAGCTGAATAGAAACGTCTCAGATGAAGATATACAATCAATAAACATATATATGAAGAAATGTTCAACGTCTCTAGCCATTAGAGAAATGCAAATCAAAACTACTCTCAGCTTTCATCTCACCCCAGTCAGAATGGCAGCTATCCACAATACCAGCAACATTAAGTGCCGGCGAGGATGTGGTGAAAAAGGTACACTCAAACATTGCTGGTGGGATTGCAAACTGGTGCAACCAGTCTGGAAAGCAATATGGAGATTCCTTAAAAAACTTGGAATGGAACCACCATTTGACCCAGCTATCCCACTCCTTGGCCTATACCCTAAAGACTTAAAAACAGCACACTACAGTAAAGCAGCCACTTCAATGTTTATAGCAGCACAGTTCACAATTGCAAAACTGTGGAAGCAACCCAGATGCCCTTCATTAGATGAATGGATAAAGAAACTGTGGTACATATACACAATGGAATATTATTCAGCAATAAAAGAGAATAAAATTATGGCATTTGCAGGCAAATGGATGGAATTGGAGAACATTATGCTAAGTGAAGTAAGCCAATCCCAAAAAACCAAATGCCAAATGTTCTCTCTGATTAGTGGATGATGATACATAAGGGAGGTGGGAATGGGGAACATAGGAGAAATGGAGGAACTCTGGATGTGGCAGAGGGGAAGTGGGGGCAGGGAAAGGGGAATGGGTATAGTAAACATGGTTGATTGAGATTGTCATTACTATCCTTGGTGCATGTATGAAGACACAAATGGTGTGACTCTATCTGGTTTGCAACCAGAGAAATGGAAAAATTGAGCTATACATATGTACTATGACTTGAAATGCATTTAAATAAATTATAAAAAAAAAAGATATTTCATGGGAGACATCTTTGAAGAGTAAATATTCAGCAAAGGCTTAAAAGAAGCAAAGATTTTTCAGAATAAGAATGGAAGAAATACCTTCTGAGACAGAGAAGTTCCAAAGCAAGCTCTGTGTGGAGCCATGACAAGCAGAGCTCAGAGAGGCAGAAGGAGACCAGCATCTGCTAGGACCAGAAGAGCAAGCAGGGCCATAGCACACCAGGTCTGGTGGCAAGGTGGAAGACACTGGATCTTATTATATGGGAAGTGAGAATTAATTTTTAAAGATTTTACATGGGATAGTTATATGAACAGATTTACATTTTTAATCTCCAAGAGGGTCAAAACTTACATTTGATTTATTAACCATCAAGTACCAAAAGAATACTGGCACACAATATTCACTATTGTTATTAAAATAAATTACCCAGCATCACTCTGGATATTGCTTTGAAAACAGATGAGGCAGGTGTGCAAAGAAGGGGAATGGGATCTAGTTAGGTTTAGAAGAGATCTGATGTAGGACCTCAAGAGGATTAGTACCCTGAAAAGAACAGACATCAGAGAGGGCATTCGGGTTCTCTCTCTGTTTCTCCCCCTCTGCTATATGAGCACAGCAAGAGGGTGGCCATCTACAAGCCAGGAAAAGTCTCCATCAGAACCTGACCATGCTAGCATCCTGGTTTTGGACTTACAGCCTCCAAAACTGTGAGAGAATAAGTTTCTGTTGTTCAAGTCACCCAATCTATGGTATTGTTCTGGCAACCTGAGCAGCTTAGTACAATTAAAAAGAAAGAAAGAAAGAAAAAGATCCGTGGAGGGGTTATAGAGACTAGAAACACCCTCTTCCTCTGTCAGCTAGTTTGAACGCTGTGCCGAGTTCTAATTTCCAATGTGAACAAAAGCAGTGAGTTTGCTAGGCATGGGAAAGAAATCACTGCAGTTTCTGAATAAGATTCAGCTCCTGATCAGCAAAAACAAAAAAGAGCAGCCTCTGAGCTCCAGAAACTTGCATTTTTCGTATCAGTTTCCCTGTCCTATTCGTTTACTGCGTCTGAAAAAAAGCCAAGGCAACTATGTGAAGGGAGCAGTTCTACAGGTTGTGGATTAGTTCTCCAAGGAGACTCAAACTCCATCTGCTGCTGTTTATGAGATGGCTCTGAGCCACAAAAACCTATTGATTACGACCACAGAGATCATGCAATGGCGAATGTCATAGAAGGGTCACCCCTCTTCACAGTTAGGTTTTGACTGTTCCTCGGTGCACTGAGTGCATTAAGTGGCTGTACTCCACCCACCAAACTGAATTCTGGTGCTGAAGCTCCTCAGGGACACCTGCTGTGAGAGAAAGTAATATTGTGAAGATTGGTACTGCTTGGAGAGCCGTTGCAGACACCTGCCAGCTCCTACCCCTGTGCTAGACTAGGTAACAGAATGGATCTAAATTCACCTGGAAATGCAATCAGTTAAGTTTAAATTATTTAAATTTCCCAACCCCCTTCCAAAGTTGCATGTTGGTTGTTTTACTGTATTTAATTTTGTGGCCATACTTGTGGGGACAGCCTGCAATGAGGCTGCAGTGAGACATAGATATATTAATATCCTAGACTATTCCTAGGATACCTGTTCATAGCAGTGTATCCGGTATCTATTTTTCTTTGTGGAAGAAGCCTGAAAAATAAAAAAAAAACAACTGATTTTTTATTCCTGAAAATTTTTTTTTATTTTTAGAGGAGCATATCTTTTATCTTAACAATCACCATAATTTATTTAAGCTAGAATATTATTGTTGCTTTTAGGACTATCTCCAATGATTTTCTGGAAAAGTAGTCTTCTACATATGTGAAGGGATGATATTTTAAAATTTCCAATTTAAGTACAGCAGGAACATCAGTGTTTTAAGGATGAATACAGGACATGAACTAACGAGTTAGGTCCCATGTGCATCAGTTAAATATTAGTCCTAGCCATGTCTAGTGGTGGATGTCTGTAATCCCAGCTACTTGGGAGGCTGAGCAAGAGAATGGAAAGTTCAAGGCCAGGCTAGATGATGTAGCAAGACCCTGTCTCAAAATAAAACCTAAAAGAGATTTTGGATTTTCAGTGGTAAAGCACCTCTGGTTGGGTTCAATTCTCAGTACTACAAACATAAATAAATAAATGTACAACAATTTAAAAAATAAAAAGTCCTGAAAATCTTTCCATATAATCAAATACATAGAGAATATAGAATGTAAAATCTGTTTTTCCTGGATTTTTATCTTTCCAGTCTTGTTTCTCAATAAAAAGTGTCCTTCTTTTGCCATAGTAAATGAATTATACTGATTTCTAATAACTTCCCCCACCTGTGTCAAAGTGTTCCATTTGCCCCTAAATGTGAGGGGTTATCAAACCTGTAGCCCGGATTCATTGGCCAACTGATCCTAGCTATGGGAATGCTGAGAATTCAATAAGAAGCCTCCAAATCTAGGATTCTACTTCAGCCTTTGCAGTCCTAGCACAATCCCAACGAACCTTGATGCAGAGCCCAGATGGGATCTATTCAGCCCTGAACCCATGATTGTACCTTCATGCCACACTGTCTATTATCTCCCATACCTTCAGCTCAAGGAACCTATGGAGATGTCATTGGTCTTTCCTAACTCTGCTCCCTTTTTAAAGCTATAGTAGTAAAGTTGTTAAAGTTCTTCCAAATACTGGTAAAAAAATAAAATAAAATAAAATGATGTTGGTGCTCAACAACTATCCTTGTGTTTTCTGTATTCTCCAACCTCCCTCATCGTTAGATTTCTTTTTTTTTTTTAATTTTTTTTGTTGTAGATAAAGACACATATCTTTATTTTATTTATTTTTATGTGGTGCTGAGGATCGAACTCAGTGCCTCATGCATGCAAGGCAAGCGCTCTACCACTGAGCCACAATCCCAGTCCCTCATCATTAGATTTCTAACATGAGACTATTTCTGCAAATAGGCTGAGGGCAAAAGGAACATAGTCACTTCTAGGTCCAGAACCTTAAGACACCTCATCTACCAGCTCTTCCCCTGCCTTTCTACTTGGAGACAAGAGGTACAATTGCATAACTATGAAACGATGGAAGCCACTATACCTGCATCAGACCAGAATGTGAGGGAGAAATATGTCTAACTTTGTAGTTTTAAACCATTCAGATAGTAGGAGTCTGTGTGTTGTAGCTGACTCTGTTTAATAGAAATGGTCTTCTTATTAAAAATTTCAAGCATTTTTTTCTAAATTGTTTTCTTGTTCTTAAATTTATGTATACAAACATCAGAAAATAAGTAAAAAAAACACTCTAATTCTCAACATCCTGCCATTGAAGCCAGAATTAGACAGGCAGTCAGTGTAGATAGGTAAATCAAGTCAGGTTGGATCAAAGGAGGCCAATTTGGGTCTGGGAAGTTGAAGAGGTATTGAAATGCTAAAGCCTTCAGAGCCCTTCCTCCATCATTATCAGGATAACCTGCCCCTACTCCAATCTGTTGCTAAGGTAACTGTCCCAGGGATTATCTCTCCGTAGAGGGAGTTGTTAATTACACGCCCCTTCCTGTCCACATTACTCCACCTGGGCCCTTACCCTTATTCGTGTGCTTTTCACTTTTTTGGCCATCCCATTAAGCCTATCCTGGGCCTAGTCACTAGGCAGGAATGAGAGATAAGAGGAAGAGAGCAGGAGAACAAAGGAAGCCTAGGACACATAAAAACACGTGTACTTCTTGGGATGCCAGGATACCAACTATGGCCACCTCTCCCTCCCAGGAAAAATCTATGTTACCCCTTTTAAATAAACCCTGCTTTAATGCTTGCCTAGGTGTGCTTCTCTAATGCTATACTTCAGCATGTAAGGAAGCAGAACTCATCACAAGCAACCGGCGATATCATCATGAGCATTTTATTGGACATCCCCTCAAACATCTATCCATGTATCTGTTTACATATACATATTATATGTAACATACATCATACATACATGTAATGATGCCTTTTGTTTTCTTTTTTTTTAAATGATGTACTATTATTTTTTTATATCTTTATTTATTTTATGTGGTGCTGAGGATCGAACCCAGTGCCTCACGTATGTGAGGCAAGCGCTCAACTGCTGAGCCATAATCCCAGCCCGCCTTTTGCTTTCTTATGTAAAACTCACTTTCACACTCAGTAGTAGGTTGGAGAAATACTTCAAAACCTTTGTTTATACCTATATTGACATTTTCCATTGCTTAGATGTGTTCAAATTTTTAACCAGACCTTAACTTAATAGGTACATAAATTGTTTTTGATTTTTAACTCAAAAATCACTGAATGGGGATAAAAGGAGCAGAGAAGTGATAGCTGAAGTGTACAAGATTTCTTGGCGGGGGGGGTGATGAAAATATCCTAGAGTGTGATGATTGCACATATCAGCAGATATGCTAAATCACTGAATTGTGCTGAATGGGAGAATTGTATGAGAACTATCTCTCAGTAAAGCTGTTGAAAATAAACAGCTTTGTAACCATATCTATTTATCCTTTTACAGTCATTATCTTAATGTAAATTCTGAACTATGTAACCATTAAAAGGATTGATAATTGAAATTCCTCTATCTAAAATACATTAATATGAAAAAGTGTGTTTTCATTCATAATTACCACCACTAGGTTTTTGGTTTTTTGTTTTATTTTGTGTTTTTGCCATACTAAGATCTCACTCAGTTGCCCAGAAAGGCCTTAACTTGAACCTGCCTCGACCTCTCTGAGAGTAGCTGGAATTATAGGCATGCAGCACCATGCCCAGGCTACTACTAGGTTTTGACTACCTTTTTTCACTTTACAGATCTAAATGGTAAAAGAAAATATGTGCTATTTGTTACTTTTATAACTTGCATTTTATTTTTTAGGCTTATTAATGAACTATATTTTTTCCTTGTGAACTACCTATTTATATGATTTACTCACTTTTTAAAAATATTTTTTAGTTGTAGATCGACACAATATCTTTATTTTATTTATTTATTTTTATGTGGTGCTGAGGATCTAACCCAGTGCCTCACACATGCTAGGCAAGCGCTCTACCACTGAGCCACAACCCCAACCCTGCTTTGCTTATTTTTAATGTTTAAAAATGTTGTTTCTAAGTCTTTTGAATTTTAGGGAAATTGTCTCAAGTCTTTGTAGAAATAAGATTGTGATTTTTTCAATAATGTCTATAAAATTAGTAGTTGTAAAAATTACACTCTTTCATCAGATCTAAGACACTTTTTATTTTAAACTTCACTAATATTTTTGTAGTACAAAAAGAAAAAAATCTACCAAAATATAATACTATGTAATATTTTGTACTACAAAAAGAAAAACAACTACCAATTAAAATATAATACTATGTTTATATATAAGATATGAAATATAATATGACATTTATATGTAATGTATAAAAATTAAGATTAAAGTAAGTAGAACTAGGGAAATTATGAAGAGTTATAAAACAAATAATAATTAATAGAAAAATATCAACATATTCCAAAGTTAATTCTTCATAAAAATTAATAAACTTTATTAAATCACAGTAAGACTGATCAAGAAAAGTAGGAGAGAAAGGGAAAAGTAAACTACTAATATCAAAAACTAGAGAACAGACATCACTGTATATCTACAGACATTAAAATAATAACAGAATATGAGTAGCTTTATGCCACTAAATTAAAGAATCTATATGAAATGAACAAGTTCTTTTTAAAAACACAGCTTACCAACACTGCTTCAAGGAGAAATATAAAATCTGAATAACTTTACCTCTGTCAAAGGAGTAAAACAAAACCTTCCTAAAAGCAAAATGCTTCAGTCACATGGCTTAACTGTGAATTGCATCAAATATTTAATGAAGAAATAACTTCAACCATGAACAAACTTTTAGAAAGCAGAGGAAGAGATGAAGCATAAAAATTAGACAAAAATGGTAACTGAAATTCATCAAACATTAAAAATCTCTGCTCATCAGGAGATATCATTAAAATATGAAATAAAAGTTACAGACATCAGAAAATATCTGCTGTACAATGGCACAAGAATTCAGAATATTTGAGAAATGTTTACAAATCAGTATGTATGCCAATTATGCCTTAATTTGAAAAATATGACACTCTAATGATTCTAAATCATCCTAATTTTGGAGATAAAAATGTAAAGAAAATGTGCATTTACAAATCTATGAAACATGGGAGAAGATGTAACTTCTACAGTAAAGGTATATTCACCATAGCCAAAAGATGGAAGCAGCCCAAGTGTCCATGGATAGATGAATGGATAAGCAAAATGTGTTGTATTCATACAGTGGAATATCATTCAATCTTAAGAAAGAAGGAAATTCTGATAAATGCAACAGCATGGATGACATTGAAGAGAATTGCCAAAGGACAAATACTACATGATCCTACTTAGGTGAGGTACCCAGAATAGTTAAATGCATAGAGACAGAAAACAGGGTGGTTGTCAGGGGAGAGGGAAATGGGGAGTCAGTGTTCAATGGATAGAGTTTCAGTTGGGGATGATAAAAATGTTCTGGAGGGAAAAGGTGGCGATGTTTGTGTAACAATGTTAATGTGCATGTACTTCATGCCATAGAACTGCAAACTTATATGGTTACAACTATAAGGTTTATAAAAAAGAGAGAGAGAGTGAGTACTTTGGAAAAAATATTACCTTTTACAACGCTGGATTAAAGTAGATAGTTGAAGGCATATTTCAAAATAAAACAGTAAATAGCTGAACAGTTCTACAGAAGGTATTTCTGTTTGGTTCAGCTTACTTTCAAAACTGATAAACAGAACTGATAAACTCATTCTCCCCCCATATGGTTTTCAAATCTTAGAGTGACTTACAGTTTTTTTTTGAAAATCAAGGACCCATCCTTCAAACATCCTAACTTCAACACAACTTCTTGAAGATAATTGTATATAAACATTACATAAGTTTATACTCAAAAACAGCAAAACTCAGATCAGAAAAAAACAGCAGATCAGAAGAAATGCAAACACTGTGCAAGAAATCCCAATGGAAAAGGTAGCAAGTAGACCACATGCAGGAAGATGAGTATGGCCATGATCATAACTGCAATGCAGATTGGAAAAGGTGAAATACACTAGATATTGCTCCAATAAAAACACAAATTTTCCTGGGAAATGAGATAGCTTTTAAATATGCAAATATTTGTTGTTTTTTTTTTTATGAAACAAGTTCATCAAAAGAAAGTCCCTATTCTAGGAATGTGTCAGCATGAGCTCATTTTGATTCAATAGATTGTCCCTAAACATATAAACCTGCAAAAAGTCCCAATGTATTGTTGTGATTTTATAGTAAGAACAAGAATCAGTACTTACCTGAATGATAATTGTAAACTTTTTTAACAGAGCAAATGAAATTGATCAAAAGGTGTTTATTAAGGCTCTACAACATGTGTCAGACTGCTTAAGCCCCAAGTGTTGCATTGTCCTCTGAGAAAATAAAGACACAGACTACAATAGTGCAGATAGTGGAAGAACAGACAATCAGTAGGCAATAAATAAGTATACACATTGTTGAAAGATTGAAGTTTAAGTGAACTCCAGGGAAGCAGGTGTAGCAGAATCAAATGTCGGCTTTATATACAGAGACACAATAAGGAATAAAAACACAATTAAATTATCATTTGGGTAAGAAATATTCACATAAAAATATATAAAGCCAATCCACAAAGATGCTTAATTTCTTTGGATCATTGTGTCCATTTGGGGTTTTTTCTTCTTTTAAATCCTTGATGAAATCCATTTCTCCCTGAGTATAGAAAGTTGTCCAAACTGTACTTTTCTTGTGAGGCTCAACACCAGAAATCCCCTTGGAGAACTTTAAAATAAATTTTCTTGGGATTCATTTAACTGTGCCAGTTGATTTTTGTGGTCTACCTAGTAAAATATATGTTATCTACAGAATTGGGATTATTCCAGGTCAGTTAATGTTGTTATCCCATTACTTGTTTTTGAACTCTAGAGATCTAAATTAATATTTACATAAGCCTTTTCCACAGATATTAAATAGCCCAATAAGAAAATGTATTTATTATTTGTTATTCTTGAGACACAAATGGGAACTCAGAATTTAACGAAAGATAAAGCTGGGATTCTAACTTGAATGTTCTGACTTTAGATTCTTGTTTCCTCTTGTTCTATGAAATATTCAAAACTAGAATAAACTAATCAAATGTCTCCTCCAGGAAAGTGGAAAGGTATCGAATAACCTATTTTAAACATAAATACGTAGAGATAAAACAGAAAAATTTTTTGTTTTTTATTGATTTGACTGAAATTGAATTGAAAGAAAGTTAGTTGAATTAAAAGACAAAGCATTTCATTTTTTAAAAAATGTTGAATTTTTCAAAGTTTCATAGAAGTTGTTGAAAAGTAGAAATGAAACTGGGCGTGATGGTGCACGCCTATAGTCCCAGCAATTTGAGAGGCTGAGGCAGGAGCATTGCAAGTTCAAGGCCAACCTCAGCAACTTAGCAAGAACCCTAAGCAATTTAGCAAGAACCTGACTCAAAATAAAAATTTAAAAAGGCTGGGGATGTGGTTAAATACCCTTGAGTTCAATCCCTGGTATCCCGAAAAAAAGTAGGAATGAAGCAATATATATCCATAGAGTCTAAAGAGTTTTTGTTTTTTTAATGAGAAGTGGCTTATTTTCTTCATCATTAATTCACAAAACAAAGAGTAAAAATACACTTATTTTATACCTCAGACACGAATCTTTTGAGATATGTGTGTAATTTAGGAAAATAAAACCACTATTGAAGTATTTGAACTCTTAAACAGTCCTTTCAACATTAATTCACCTAGATTAAGTTCATTTAACTTCAAACTTTTGGAATTGTTTTCCAAAACATGAACAAGATGTATTCTATAAATCTATTTTAAATGTATATGGTGAGTCAATACCTCTCTGGTGGACAGTTGCTCTTTGATTTATGCTGGTGTCTGACTGGCTCCAAAGCTCCAAAGCTCCACAGTGAGGGGTCACATGGAAGGGACTTTCTGTGGGACCTGTGATTAGCAATGGCTGTGTTCCAGAGCCAAGGTTACCACAAGCTGCCCATATGAACAATGAAGAGAAGCCGTGTCTGTACTTCATGGCTTTTTTAAGGGTTTGCCCCACCAAGGCCTCTCCACCTTCAGTGCCTTCCTCTGTATTGTCTTCCTCAAGACCAACAGACATTGTCAAATGCTCTTCCTAAGAGAATTTTTCTTCCACCCTACATTTCTCTCACTCTCAGGACATCTTGTTAATTTTTTTTTTTTTTGGTACCGGGGATTGAACTCAGGGGTACTTGACCACTGAGCCACATCTCCAGTCCTATTCTGTGTTTTATGTAGAGACAAAGTCTCACTGAGTTGCTTAGCGCCCTTGCTGAGGCTGGCTTTGAATTCATGATTCTCCTGTCACAGCCTCCCAAAGTGCTGGGATTACAGGCATGCGCCACCGCGCCCAGCTACATTTCTAGAAAGAACAGAGAGAGAAAGAACAGTTTCCACATCTATACCTTCCTCTCATTCACCACAGCCTGACCTCTGCTCTCACTGCTAAACTAAACATTTCCCAAAACCTCTCCAAGGGCTTCGGCAGGCACCATTTCTGCCCTCTTTGCATAAAGTGCCTGCTGGGACTGAGCTGCCCACCCTCAGCGTTGCTCTTCTCCTGCTTCAGTCTTACATTTCAGCATCCAACAAATGAAAGTGGCTTCCATACTTAGATCTCCTTTCTTTGGCTGGCCCTGGACAATCTTTCATTCAGGCTTTACTGGGATCTGTATATAATAACATTCCACAATTTCCTCACTTTTCTGATCTTTGAGAACCTGAGCATTCCAAATGAAAGGCCTGTGTTTCCACTGAGATGTGCTTCAATCACCTCAGCACCAGCATTCCAAAATCCAAAATTTTCTTTTTCCTGAAAATTGTTCTCCTTTCTCTGTCTTGGGCCTTTCTAGGGTGAGTAGTATTATTCATTATATGAATAATATTCATGAATTCATTATATAGCTCCTTATTCATTCAAGATAAAGAATTTAAGTCATCTCTGGTGTTTGCTTCCACCTAAGCCTCTTCTTTAAGTTGTTTAGTCTCTTTTTAAAATCCATCCCCTCTTCTCTCTTTCCTCTTACTCCATCTTAACTCAGGCTACCACCATCATTGTTTTGGACAATACTGATATAGCTCCTGAAATCTCCCCCCACTTTCTAGTCTTTCATGATCTACTACAACCTGGTGATGATCAAATGCACTGAAACTTTTTATCTTGTCAAATAAGGTAGAATTTAGTGGGAAACTCATTCTTGTTTTTGGCAGGAAAAAGAATAAAACATTGCTAGGTTAAAAGACAACATAAACCCTAATCTGTCCTCTATATGACTTCCTACCAGCAGAGTATTGCACTTTGTTATCTTCAGAATTGAGGTAGAAATAAGAGGGGTCTGTGGTTCCACTCCAATCTTGTCTTCCTATCTACCTTTTTTTCCATCCTTACCTCACTCCATCCCAGTTTGTGTTTAACTTGCAGAGATCCATTATGCTCTTTGATAACTCTGAGCTTTGTATATCCAGGTTGTTGTTTTTTTTTTTTGTTTGTTTGTTTGTTTTCTGCCCAGAATGCCCTCTTCCCACCTGTTCCTCACCTGTCAGATTGTCTAGTCCTCCTGCAGCATCTGGTTCCTTTTTACCTCTCAAGACTTACCGTCCCCCTCCAAGTAAATCAGCATTTAAACCTTCCCAAACATCTTTGAATTCTTTGAAATTGATCCATCTTAACTGGAGGGCCTTTCTGCATACAATTTTCTCTCTTGAACACTCCTTTGCTCTCTGCTTGCCTGACACTTACCTAGGCAAAGTTCAGTCCAGATATTACCTGCTCTGTACCTGACTCCCCAGGTCATCCTCTGTGCTTGGGTCAGAGTACGCTTTATCATTGTCCAAGCAGTCTACTGTACAATAGTTTTTAAAATTTGTCCTCTGATTTGTAAGTGAAGAGTATTAATTAGGGCAATGCTACCTATCACAGAAGACAAACTCCCACATATGAGTAGTTTAATACAAAAGAGGTTCATTTCTGTCCCACAAGAAGTCCAAAACAGATGTTCCTAATTGTGAGGTGGCTCTACTCCAAGCATGAGTCAGGGTCCCAAGTTCCATCACGTGGCTTATCTAGATTTAATTTATTTTTATTTTTTAAAAGGGAAAGGAAATTTTATAGGCCATGCCTTCTGGTACCACACATGGTCTCTGCCCACCGGTCATTTTGCCTCAGGCACATCACCACACCCATTATAAGGGGAAATGGGGAAAGTAATCAAGCTGGGCACCCATGAAGAAGTGGTTTGGTGAACAGCCATTCAGCCTCTGCCAGAGGGAGGCTCTGCTTTTTGGCTGTCTTTCACCGATGCCTATTACAGAGCTGACCCATATTGTTGAATGAATGAGCAAATGAAAAGCAACAGATCTTAAATTCTCTGCACTTAACACACCAGTAGGAAAATCCATAAATTAAAAGCTCATATAGAACCTAGAGAGATTCAAATGGGAACCAGAAGAGATGGTTAAGTAATTGGAAATTTGGTCTCATTGGAATGGTAAAAAGTTCTAGAATGTTCTTCATGGAATGAAATAGCATAAGGGAAAAAATTAATCATGCTCTTAAAAGTTATCAAACTCTAATAAAACTACCTTAATTATTACATTTACTCTACCAAAATATGCTTGTTCATTGTTAGAGATTTTTGTTGGTTAAGATTTCTGACAAGAAACAATACCCATGGTCATTTAAATTTTTTTAATTTTAATATTTTAAAAATGAGATTCGCTAAATAAAGTCATGATAAGTCAATCTCAAGTGCTACCTATTCTATGGATCTTGGAAAATACTAGGAGCAAGAGGAAGAGATTTATCCTTTTGTCGATTGAGGAAAAGGAAGTTAACTTTTCAGATTAAAAAAAATTAAAACATGGGCTGGGGTTGTGGCTCAGTGGTAGAGCACTTGCCTCACATGTGTGAGGCACTGGATTCAAACCTCTGCCCATATAGAATAAATAAATAAAGGTATTGTGTCCATTTACAACTAAAAATATATTTTAAAAAAATTTTTTTAAATAAAAACATGGTTTACTTATAATGCAAAAATCAAATTTGTTTATCAACCACCACTTGCTTTGGTTATAATGTAAAATCAATGATATCAACCACAACCACTAGCTAAAGAAAAACCTAAGCAATTAAATTTACTTACTTATTTCCATTGATATACTCCCATATAATGTTAAGTAACAACTTAAAAATAATAGATGCCTTGTAATAATTAGAAGTATATTGCCAAGGCATTGCTACTTGGAAAAATTAAGGGAATTTATTATATAATAATGTCTTTTTAATTTTGCTTCTGGGTATTTGTTTCACATTGCAGTAAAGTGATAAAAATTTGTCAAGGTCTGGCTTATTTCACTTAGCATTATAGTCTCTAGTTTCTTCCATTTACCTGCAAATGCCATAATTTCATTCTTATGACTGAGTAATGTTCTATTGTATATATACCACATTTTATTTATCCATTCATTTGTCATAGGGGAACCAGACCCAAAAAAGTCAAAGGTCAGTTGTTTTCTTTGATACATGGAAGCTAATCTAAATAAGGGGAGAGAGAGAGAAAGAGAGACGGAAGAGGAGAGGGGAATTTCATCAAAATAAAAAACATCAGTTAAGTAAACAAAGGGGATTGTGGGGAGGGGAAGGGACAAGGGAAGAACAGTAGAATGAATGTGACCCAAATTTCCTGTGTACATATATGAATACACCACAATGAATTCCACCTTTATGTACATCTATAAGACAGCAATTTTTTTAAAAAAAACACTGTAAATAAATAGCAGAAAGATCAGTAGAGTAGGGAGAAGGGAAGAGGGGTGAGAAGAGGGAAGAGAAGGGAAGAACTGGAGACTGAAGTAGAGGAAATTATAGTGTATGATTTTATAATTATATTAAAATGAATCCTAATGTTATGTATAACTAAAAAAAAAAATCAATAAAAAAATTCTGCCCATATGCCTTCAGGAAAGGCCAGGTGGTCCAGGGTGAAAATGGTGCTGACTTAACTGGAACAGGCAGGGGCAGAAAGCAGAAGATGGAGTCAATAGTTCTTTTGAACTCTGGAAATTTCCCTTCTTTTCTCACAAGATCAGTCACACATTATAAAGGATATTTATTATATTAAAACCCAGATCATGGGGCTGGGAATATAGTTCAGTGGGTAGAGTGCTTGCCTTGCATTCACAAGACCCTGGGTTCAGTCCCCAGCACCACACACACACACACACACACACACACACTCTCACAAAAACCCAGATGATCAGGTTTGGGGTTTTTTTTAGAGTACTGAGACTGCAAGTCCACTTAAAGAAAAAGTCTTTTCTCTTCTCTCTTCTTTTTTAGGCCCAATTAACTAAAAAACACACTTTAAAAGAAAAATATAGAGGGGCCGGAGTCGTGGCTCAGTGGTGGAACACTTGCTTAGCATAGGTGAGGCGCTGGGTTCGATCCTCAGCACCATATAAAAATAAATAAAATAAAGGTAAAAACAAATAGAATTATTAAAAAAGAAAAATATACAAAATAAGTAATAATACTGGTAGCACATATGATCATAAGCAAAAACCACAAAAGTGTTACAGAGTTATTAATATTTAGGAATTACCCCACAAAAAATTACTAATGATGGTCACAAACTGGGCAGCGTACACAACAGACAAGCATTGTTTCGCAGTTCTGGAGGCTGGAAGGCTCAAGGTGTCAGCAGGGTTGGTGCCTTCTGAGGGCTGTGAGGGAGAATCTGCCCCTTGCACCTCTGACTGGCTTCTGGTAGTTTGCTGTGGATGTTCAGCACTCCTCAGTTTCTGTAGCATCCTTCTAGTGTCTGCCTTCATCCTCATATGACGTTCTCCCTGTGTGTCTGTGTTCAAATGTCCCCCTTTTATGAGGACATAATCACATTGGTTCAGAGTCTACCCTACTCCAGATGACTTCATCTTGACTAATTACATCTACATTTCCTAAGAAGGTCATAATCTGAGGTTCTCAGGATTAAGAATTCATATAACTTTTTGTGGGTCACATTCTGCCTACAACAGTAGGACTCAGGAAGTACAGATGTGTTCGTCTCCCATTTGTCCATACTTTAAGGTAAAACTTTAAAATAATCTCCCCATCCAGATTAGACTCTTTTCTGTTAAACAGCAAAATTGACTCCAAAGGCCCTTACCATCTGAAGAGGTTGATGGGAAGAAGGAAGACAACATGTGCACAGGTTCCCTAAACCAGGAGCAATACTGACGGATTCTGAGCTCCTGGAAGAAGAGGTGCATTTATAAATCAGGTGAAACTGGAAAGTCACTTTCAGATGACTTTATGAGCACATTTTTTTCCCCTGAAGTTCTATCAAAGTGCAAATATAGACTTATGGAACATGAAGGATCTTCTCTTTGTAACAAACACATATACGAAGTGATTTCTAGCATTTAAAATGAAATGCTAGAAATAAAAATCTGATTTCCCACACCAGCTGGCCCTTTAATCATAAAGAGTGGTGTCATCAGAGAGCCTTCATAAAAACTAATCGGAGTAAATGAGATATTTTCCCTTTTGTGGAATTTTCATTAAAAACCTTTGTACATTGCAGAATTAACGAGCTGGAAGCAGGTGCGGAGATTTTTCAGTCTAGGGATTTCTGGGGGTATTCGGCAAAACCCTGAGAGTTCATGGATGTGCTGGGGTGGAGGAGGGTAGGTGGAATGGACTGGGTACAGTCCTAGGGCCATGAGAAGAGGAACAGGAGGAAAGGGATTCTGGGCTTCTCTGTCCATCCCAGCCAAATCCAATATGGGCAATCTGCTTTTGTCTAACATACATATTTGCAGCTTTGTTCAAAGAAAATATTTCACAGTCTATGAAAGTGAAAAAATTTAGAACCAGGGGAACTGTGCCTTATTGAAATTCCTAAAACTAGCCCAGTGAGCAGCAGCACCCAGTGAGAACAGAAGTTGTCTTTTCAGTCAGTTCATATTAAGCTACATCTTTCACCTTTCCATACAAAATACAAGAAGGAAAACCCACTAAGTTTCCTTTTAAGACAAAGAATTTGTCTGCCTTGATCAGGTGAGTTTATAATGATTCAGTCCATTCACAAAAATTACCTAAGCCTAACCCAGCCAGAGCATTCTATTTTTTTTTTTTTTTTTAGTACCAGGGATTGAACTCAGGGGTACTTGACCACTGAGCCACATCTCCAGCCCCATTTTGTGTTTTATTTAGAGACAGGGTCTCACTGAGTTGCTGAGCGCCTCGCTGTTGCTGAGGCTGGCTTTGAACTCATGATTCTCCTGTCTCAGCCTCCCAAAGTGCTGGGATTACAGGCATGTGCCACCGTGCCCAGCTCAGAGCTTTTTTTTTTTTTTTTTTTTTTTTAATATTTTTTAGTTATACATGAACACAGTGTCTTTATTTTGTTTACTTATTTTTATGTGGTGCTGAGGATGGAACCCAGTGCCTCACACGTGCGAGGCGACAGCTCTGCCACTGAGCTACAACCTCAGCCCTCAGAGCATTCTTAATGTGGCCCTCTTAATAGAGCAATAATTTAGACAACATAAAGGTATAACTCTTACCTATGACCTGTATTGTCTTTTAAGTGAATTAAGAAATCTAGATCTTTATTTCTCATTTGCATTTCTGTCTCTGTTTCAGTGAAGGTCATCAAATTTTTAAAGGTCCAGTTAGCACAACTGGAGTTGATTGAACCAGAGAAGTGTTTCAAGAAAAACACTACACTAGGTTAAATTTCAAAGGCAATAATAAACACTATGTTACATATAAATGCCATCAAGCTAGAATGAAGGTGCTCCTTAAAATTCAATGTAGCCAGAAAGAAAATATTATATCATAAATACATATCTTATTAAAGTGAGTCATAAAAAAATTTGTGTAGTTAACACTGAGATTTCATCTCACTCCAGTTAGAGTAGCAATCATCAAGAATACAAATAATAATGATGAGGATGTGGGGGAAAGGAAAACTTATACACTCTTGTTGGTATTGTAAATTAGTGCAACCACCATGGAAATTAGTATGGAAGTTCCTCAAAAGACTAGGAATGAAACCAATATATGACCCATCTATAACACTCCTTGGTATTTTCCCCAAAGAATTAAAATTGGCATACTATAGAGATACATGCATTCCCACGTTTATAATGGCACAATCCACAATAGCCAAGTTATGAACCCAGGCTAGGTAATCATCAACAGATGAATAAAGAAAATGTGATATATTCACAGTGTAATACACAATACATTGTGTGTATATACAATGTAATATATACATCCCATTTTCTTTATTCATATTCTTTATTGTGTGTGTATATATCTACATACAATATACACAATATAACTTCATTCAAACATTAAAAAGAACAAAATTATGTCATTTCCAGAAAGATGGATGGACCTGGAGAACATTGAGTGAAATAAACCAGACTCATAAAGTCAAGGGTCATATTTTCTCTCTCATATGTGGAATTTAGAGAGAAAAAATTAAAAAAAAAAAAAACCTCAGGAAAATAGAAGGGAGACCAATGGAGTTGAGAAAGTGGATGGGAGAGGGCTTGGGGACATACTAGGGAATTAAATTTCTCAAATCATGCTTTGAGCATGTTTGAATATACAATGTATAATCATAATACACCAATAAAAAACTCTGGTCAGCAAATGGACTGTTTTATTTTGGCTGTGGGGGTGATATACTGGGGATTGAACTCAGGGCACTCTACCTTTAAGCTACATCCCCAGTTGTTTTTATTTCTTTATTTTGAGATGGGTCTTGCTAAGTTGCTGAGGACCTCACTAAGTTGCTGAAGCCAGATTTTGAATAAATCCACTCTATACATTCTATTTTTATGCACGGACTTTTCTTATGTGCCTAGAGTTTTCTTATGTGCCCAGGTGGTACTGGGAATGTCTCCTCTCCTCCCCATCCTGGACTCTTGTTTGTTTTTCGTTTTTGTTTTTGATTTATTGTGGAAACTTTTTTATTTGTTTGTTTTGCTCTTTGTATGGTGTTGCTGGGGATCAAACCCAGGGCCTCAGTTATGCTACACAAGTTGTCTACCACTGAGCCACACCCCAGACCCCTGGATATTTATTTTCATTTAAGGGCAAAGATGGTCAAGACTTCGATGAAGGAATGGGAAAAGGAAAGGAAGTTCCTTTCCTCTGGTAGGATAAAGAAAGGGGAGTTAAAAATAGGAAGGGAAGTGGATAGAGAGGGTTAAGAGAAAGAAAATCTTTAAGTTCCCCAGCAATCTTGGATTGAGGCAACCCAGGTGGAAGGAAAGGAAAAGAGGAAAAGGAGAAGAGAGCATAGAGAAAGACAGAATGGTGGAAAGAGGCAGTAGACAGAATATGATCCTTCTCATTATTTCTTTGCTTCTCTTAAACTCTTGTTAGTCCTTCCACCCAGGGACATCATTAGCTTGAGTGAAAAAGAGAAATGTATTGGAAAGATACAAACCAATTTACAGAAAGTACCACTGGACACAGGAGGGACTGGCACCTGCCATACCAAATTGATTGGCTCCAGAGAAGATTCTCTCCTTCTGGTTTTCTCGTCTTTCTCTATGTCTTCCTCTCTGTGCCTCTTTGTCTCCTTCTCCTTCTCTACTTCCAATCCATAGTACTTCATCTCTTCTTTCTGTGATTTTTTTTTCTTTTTCTTTTTTTCTTTCTTTTTTTTTTTTTTTTGCTGGTTGTCCTGTTTCTCTATTCACTTAACAGCCCTGGCTTTCTATATCTCCTGTGAATCTCTTCATTTCAAACAAACAGCAGTAGTTAATTGATGTACCTGTCTCCAGTTCCAAATTCTCAATTTGAAATATTTGGAGTAGATTAGATCAGGTGTCCACCCATGGCTCCATTACTCCTGATCAACTCGTTCCATTTTATTGGGTGGTGGGGAGAGGCACTAGGTAGCTGAGAGAGGACAGGCAACTTTGCATATTCTATACCCTTTTCTCAACCCTGTCTCTGCTCCCAGCCAGTGTCCTCAGTCTCTCGTAATATTTAAAGAATCTTTAAGCTCTTATAATACTGTTTCTCACAGTGTTGTCCAGATCACTTGCATCCAAGTGTGTCTATGAAAAAAATGCAAATACCTACACCCTTATCCCAGACCTACTCTAGATATCTTATGTATTAAATTCACTTTGGAGATTGGCTTGAAAAACTTATTACTAAGAGTTTTTCTATTGGTAAGTATACTCTAAGCTTCAAATAACTTTTTAATGATTTAACTTCTAAAATAAATATGTTGTAAATAATACATATGAACATTAATAGCAAATGCAAATACCTCTCTTAAGATTAAAGGGATATTCATTTCAAAATTTTAGAAAGGAAAGAGAATCTACTAGCATGCAAAATTAAATGGAGGTCAGGCACAGTGACAAATGCCTATAGTTCCAGCAACTCAGGAAGTTGAGGCAGGAGGACTGTAAATTCAAGGCCAACCTCTATTTTGAGACACTGGCTCAAAATAAAAAATGAAAAGGGCTGAAGATGTAGCTCAGTAGTAGAACACCACTAGGTTTAATCTCCAGTATCAAAAAAACAAAATAGAACGACAAAAAGGCAGAATATTTATATGCCAGACTATTTACCTTGTGCATTAGTTTTATCACATTTCTGCCTCGTCCATGTCCATCTTGATGATTCTGTATTTTCAGTTTATTTTCTCTTCATTTCCAGCTCTGTGTAGATAATGCTGGCATCCCTGTCCTATCAGGATTGTACACTAGATCTTATCACAAGCTGCTTTCTCCTGTGAAAGTCACTCACAGGAGAATGACTCTTTACCTACTGGTGAGTCTTCTTTATCTACTGGTGGATTCGTAGGACGTGCTTCCCTCGGACTACCTACCCTCTCTTCCTCTTCCTCTTGAGTTTCTGCTTCCTGAATTTGGATACATATATCCCTGGGGATATATAATTTTAGGTAAGGAGCCATGGCATAAAGATAATGTTTCTCAATGTAGCATTTATTTCACTAAAGATTTGGATAGAGGAGATTTAATAATTCACGTGGAAAGCAATGTAAAAAAGTTATTTTTGTCTTAAACATAGATATGTTAAAGAGAAAGATACAAAATTCATAATAAATTATAAGAAAAAAGTGAACCTTCAAAAAAAGTGTGCTATATCCTCTGAGTTCTTAATCTTGGTCTCATTTTTATCTTGATATTTCTATCTGGTTAGCTGTTCTGAATGTGAAACACACACATTCAAGTATGCAAATATCCATTTAGACAAGGAGAAAAACTACACAAAAATACAAATCAGGCCCAGCATGTCATTTCCCTCTAATTCCAACCAAACTCCAAGGGTCAATGATGTCCATGGGGCTAGTAGGAGCCAAAAGAAAACAATCTTTTGTATTGTGTATCTCAGAAGATCTTCAAAACAGTAAATATCCTCTGGAGCTGGGTTTCATAATAGGTTCCTCTTATGAAGACTGGCTCTAACCAGTTTTTGGGAAATGTGCTTACAGACAGGGATTGCCCAACTGATTTCAGTAGACAAGAAAGTACACAAGGCAGCAGAAGTCATGCCAATGATTGTATACTCTACACACATCTTTATGGATAAACTAGTCCACAAAACAATGCTACGTGCTTACTTGTTATTAGGATTTAGATAATCTCATCCAAAGAGCTCAGGGCATTCTTCATAAAAACCTGAAAGAAAACAATGATGTTCTTTCTTCTGGCTGTCAGGGTGAAAAATACCTCTGTGGGGGTTGGTCATATAGCTGGATAGCAAGAAAAGACAACTGCTTATACAGTGTAATTTGAGGGGAGCCAGAAGATCCTGCCTGTTGGAAAATATTTTCTTCTTTGATTTCTCAGAACATAGCCCTTCCTGTATCCTTGGCTTCTGTTCCCACCATTAGTCACCAGTGTGTTAGACACTAAATAGAAGTATGATCACCATAATGCCGTTGTGGAAATGAATGTAATGATCTGGCAGAGGTGCTGGGGTTTCCCCCATTTATACAATAAAACACATTCACAATGATTAGCTTACCTGGACTATTGGTCTGAAAACCAAATACTAGGATTCTAATGATGTGCAACATAAATGGCACTTGCACACTCTTCATGGAGAGCTAAGGCATGAGTTTTATAGGCTATCGCCCAGAAATCAGAAAACCTAGTTGGGGCCCAGCAGAGGGCACCCTAGGAAACCAGCACAAGGAAACTAGATCCTAGTAGTGGAGGCAGATTTACTAAACTAGCTTTTTATCTGCTTTGTAATTTTTATTAAGCCTGATCACCGCTAAAAAACAAAAAAACAAAAAAACTGGACAACTTCAAGGTTAAAAAGTCATGAGTGGAGTGCCCAGAGGGCAGTAAATTACTTCTTAATTCCCTAAAGTGACAAAACAATAACCATCATCATTATCATCATCATGGTCACTCCTACAAGCTATATACAACTCAATTGCCCTGGTTGCATCAGTCACTTTCATCCCTCAGGAATGTCATATAAAGGAGCCGAGCAGCCACCAAAAACATAAAGGAAGGGCATTAGAAAGGTGCAGAGGGGCATCAGGGCCCTTAAGCACAGCGTTGAAGGGGCAGCAAGGGTGAAATCATCCCTGATTGCTCTGTAATGCAGATTTCTGGCAAGGCCACCAATCAAAGCTCTCTCTGAGACCAGTTTGCTCACAGACCTGTAAAGTTTTTATAGAAACTGACAGATGGAGCCAGATCAGTTGGCTTGTAGCCAGCCAGAGGACCCCTCATGCCATACAGCACATAAATTGTTCTTGAGAAGAGGAAGGATTCACTCCAGAGACATTGAGATGACCTCTAAATAGACTTCAGGGTGTGCTTGCTGTATGCTGAGGAGAAACAAATGAGCTTTGCAAATACTATCAAAATAAAACAAATAATGAACAATTGTGTAGAGCATACATGACTATCCAACATAACTTCATATAGTCAATAACCATTTCCTTTACCAGTTACCCTGCGAAATAACATTAAAATAATTTTTCTTTAACAATAATCTATGCTATGATATTTTGACAAGAAAAGAGGATTGAGGGATCGTCAAGGCCTGGAACAGTCTTGTCACTGTATTTATGCACCTTTTGTAGAACATCTTCCTCCACTGTACTAAAACTCTCTGTGGATCCCAAGGGGTTTTGGTTTGATAAATGCTCAATAAACATTGACTTGATGAATAAACCCCATACATTCCCTATAATTGAGGCATAATTTGGATGACAGCCCAATGAGAGATACTAGGAAGATGTCTAGTCAGGCCAGTGAACCTTGGTATACAGCATGTGCTTACAGGCAACAAGCATCAGTGACATCCAGAGAGACATTCTGGACCATGCCATGGGTCAGATGGCAAGAGCCCATAAACAGTAAATTCAGAAGAGATAGCATACAAACGAAAGATAAGTTCAGGGAAATCTATCAGCAGGGAGCAGAATATGAACCACTGGACTGCTGTTAAGGGGAGATTATGGTCATTGAGAGAGCATTCACATAAACAAAACAGGCTGAGTCCTAGAATGTAAGGTCATCAAGATAGGCTCTAAATACTTTTAGGGGTGTAGTTTTCCAAAACTAGATTAAATGAGAAAGAAGGTTTGATTTCATTAACAAGGTGAGTAACAGTAGCAGTCTAACAAGAGGTGTTATTGGTCCATTTCACAGATCAGGAAGCTGAGGCTCAGTGAGAATAAGTAACTGGTCCACAGACTTATGACTAATTTAAATTCCTAATCCTATTTAAAAAATAAAGCCACCCAACTCCAAAACTAGATATCCTGCTTTTTCTTATTTCATTCTGCAACCCTAAAATCTTGGTTACAAGAACTTGTGAGTTGGACTAGCTTTGAATCCTTCAGACATGTTAGGCTAGAACTCCTCAAATGATCCCTTAAATGACTCCAGAACTGGGGTTGGAGCTGATTCTACTGCAGTTGTTCCCCACTTTGCCTGCATATTGGAATTTTCTGTCTTTATAAATTACTGATGCCTGAGTTCTACCACCAGAGACAATAATTTAAATTGATCCAAGGTGTGGCCTGCACATCAGGATTGTTGAACATCTCCCCAGATGATTCTAATGTGCATCCAATCTGGAAATTACTGGTTATAAGAAGAAGTCAAGAGGCTTCTGCTGTTTGCAGAGAAGAGCTATAGTAGCCAATGTGATAGGAAAAGTACTGGAAGACTCATGCGCTTATTTATTTATTTATTTTCTCAGACAAGCAAACCATAACCTACTCTTTGCTTTCCCAGGTTAGCCTTTTAGAAAATATGCCAAAAGTAAACAGGCATACAATTAACCTTGCAAATCAAATGGTTGCATGTCCTTGGGGGATTCTGGTTACCTGTGACCAAATGCAAGATTTTAGAATTGTATCTCCCAAATTGCTCCTTACTATTCTATGCTTGATTAAAACTCTTACATCACTGCACAATGGAATGTGACCCAAGTCAAGAAGAAAACAAAAACATTTGCAGTACTTTCATGTTTAGTACTGGGACTAGAGAGGGATTGAGGTGTCTCAAAACAATTTGTACTTTCCCTATCTTGCTTGAGATCTGACTCATGCTATAGTTACTAATACTGATATCCCAAATGAAATAGTAGATGTACAATTTCTGGTTGTTTAAATTCTAAATGTTTTATTTTCTTGGACTAAATTCAAATCATAGAACTTATTTATTATTTAAGGTACATACTTAATACAACTAGTCCAATACAGCCTCTACCCCAACTCTCATTACCAGAACTCTCATCCACAGCTTCCTAGTAAAAAACAATTAACAACAAACAAGTACACATTTGTCCAGCTAACTATCCTTGTTTTCTCAGGACAGTTTTGGTTTGTATCTCTTGTTCCAGCATAAGTATTACTAGATCCCTCTTTCATACTCAGAAATGTCTCAGTTTAGGTGATAAATTATCTATCCAGATGACATTAGATATCTTAACTAGTGCTCAAGGGGATACCTGTGCCATTATAAAAACTAAATGTTGGGGTTGGGGTTATGGCGCAGTGGTAGCGTGCTTGCCTAGCACGCAGGAGGCACTGGGTTCAATCCTCAGCACCACATAAAAATAAAATGGAGCTATTGTGTCCACCTACAACTAAAAAATAAATATTTTTTAAAAAACCAACTAAATGTTGTGTACATATTTCTAATAACTCTGCTAATGTATTTAAAGCCTTAAATGGCCATCATTCACAAATCAATGGCATGTTGGATCCTACCTTAAGCTTTAATAGTTATTGTCTTCATCATTTTCAGAGATTAGCTACAACACTAATAATTCTATTATTATTATTAAAATAATAATAATAATAATGCTTTGATGTCTTGTTTATCATTGTCCTAGTATGATCCCTGCCCTGTGTTTGCCTGGTTCAGTCACCTGCCAATTGCCACCATGAACCTCTGGACTGTCTTGATGCCATTAACTGTCCATACCTGAACTAATAGAGAACAAGGACTTCAGATCACTTCCCCCCAACTTCACCTTGTTTCAGAAAGAAGCACCTTAAAGATATTGTGGCCCATTTTCCCACAGAAATGGAATGGGGGAAATGTAACAGAGGTCCACTTTATAGTTTAAATATAGCCCTTGCTGCTGGGCCACTGAAGATTATTTTAAATGGATATATATTTTTTCTCTTTTTCCTAATCTTCCCTTCTCTATTTTGGAGGAAACAGGATTATCCTTCTTCCCCATCCAAGGCCTAGTTTTCTGTCTTTGAGCACACACTCATCACAGGAATAAAGTAACTCAGATTTCAGGGATGGCACCATTAGATCTAAGAATCTCCCAATTAACAAATGAATTATGATCCCTGTCAAGGCACAGCTTGAATGTAGTCTTTGAATTACCTCTTTAAAAATCCTGTTCCCTAATAAATGAATTCAACACAGTAGCAGGATATAAAATTAATGATCATAAATCAAATGCATTTCTATACATAAGTGATGAGTCCACTGAAAGAGAAATTAGGAAAACTACCCCATTCAAAATAGCCTCAAAAAAGATAAAATGCTTGGGAATCAATCTAACAAAAGAGGTGAAAGACCTATAAAATGAAAACTACAGAACATTAAAGAAAAAATTGAAGAAGAACTTAGAAGATGGAAAGATCTCCCATCCTCTTGGATAGGCAGAATTAATATTGACAAAATGGCCATACTACCAAAACTACCATACTACCATTAAACATACAGATTTAGTGCAGTTCCTATTAAAATCCCAATGACATTCTTCATAGAACTAGAAAAAGCTATTATAAAATTCATTTGGAAAAATAAGAGACGAAGAATAGTCAAAGCAATCCTTAGCAAGAAAAGTGAAACAGGAGGCATCACAATACCAGACCTTAAACTATACTACAGAGCAATAGTAACAAAAATGGCATGGTATTGGCACCAAATAGACATGTAAACCAATGGTACAAAATAGAAGACACAGAGACAAACCCACATAAATACAGTTATCTCATACTAGACAAAGGCACCAAAACATACATTGGAGAAAAGATAGCCTCTTCTACAAATGGTGCTGGGAAAACTGAAAATCTATAATGCAGCAAAATGAAATTAAACCCCTATCTCTCACCATGCACAAAACTCAAAGTGGATCAAAGACCTAGGAATTAGACTAGAGATGATGTGCCTAACAGAAGACAGAGTAAGCCCAACCTTTCGTCACATTGGATTAGGCCCTCATTTCCTTAACAAGACAGGAGAATCACGAGTTCAAAGTTAGCTTCAGCAACAGTGAGGTGCTAAGCAACTCAGTGAGACCCTGTCTCTACATAAAGCACAAAATAGGGCTGGGGATGTGGCTCAGTGGTTGAGTGCCCCTGAGTTCAATCTCCAGTACCAAAAAAAAAAAAAAAGCACAAGAAGTAAAATCAAGAATCAATAAATGAGATGAATTGAAACTAAAAAGTTTCTTCTCAGCAAAAGAAACAATCAATGATGTGAAGAGAGAGCCTACAGAGTGGAAGAAGATCTTTACCACAAGCACATCAGATAGAGCACTAATTTCCAGGATATATAAAGAATTCAAAAAAACTTGGGGCTGTGGTTGTAGCTCAGTGGTAGAGTGCTTGCCTCACATGTGTGAGGCAGTAGGTTTGATCCTCAGCACCACATGAAAATAAAATAAAATAAATATATTGTGTTCACCTAAAACTAAACAAAAAAAAATTATAAAAAAAGAATTAAAGAAACTTAACACCAAAAAACCAAAATACCCCATCAATAAATTGGCTAAGGAAATGAACAGACACTTCTCAAAAGAAGACACATAAGCAATCAACAAATATGTGAAAAAATGTTAAACATCTCTAGTAATTAGAGAAATGCAAACCAAAATTACTCTAAGTTTTCATCTCACTCCCAGTAAGGATGGTAGCTATCAAGAATACTCGCAACAATAAGTATTGGCAAGGATGTGGGGGAAAAGGTACACTCATACATATCAGTGGGACAGAAAATTGATGCAACCACTGTGGAAAGCAGTATGGAGATTCCTCAGAAAACTTGAACTTGAATCATCATTTGACTATTCCACTTTTTGGTTTATACCCAAAGGACTTAAAATAAGCATACTATAGTGATATAGCCATATCTATGTTTATAGCAGCTCAATTCAGAATGGCTACATTGTGGAAACAACCTAGATGCCCATCAATAGACAAATGGATAAAGAAACTGTGGTTTATATACACAATGGAATATTACTCAGCATTAAAAAAGAACAAAATTATGGCATTTGCAGATAAATGAATGGAGTTGGAGAATATCATGCTAAATGAAGTAAGCCAATCCCAAAAAACCAAAGGCTGAATGTTTTCTCTGATTTGTGGATGCTGATCCATAACAGGGTGGGGGAGCATGAGAAGAATGGAGGAACTTTGGATTGGGCAAAGGGGAGGAGGGAAGGGGAGGGCAGGAAAGATGGTGGAATGAGACAGACACCATTACCCTAGGTACATATATGATTGCACAAATGGTGCAATTCTACATTGTGTATAACCAAAGAATTGAAATGTTGTGCTCTATTTGTGTACAATGAATTAAAATGCATTCTGCTGCCATGTATAAATAAAACAAATAAATAAAATACAATAAAATCTTGTTCCCCTTGATGGGCAGAATCACAGCTTCTGAGGCAGGAATCCCCCATGTTTTCTCTTTTGTTAGCAAAGCAATAAAATATCTTTTTTCTTTTTCTCAGAAATAAAATAAATTATCTGTCCATCCAACATCTAGTTCACTCAGTCTGCCTTCTCTCTACAACTACTACAGGGAAAACTCATAATTAGAATGTAATCCCTTTATATGTAGAATACTCCTATAGCTATTCAGGAAAATAAGACCATTGAAATATCAATAAGTAGAATCAAGGTTTCTTCTTTAGGGGCTGGGGTTATGGCTCAGTGGTAGAGCACTCGCCTTGCATGTGAGAGGCACTGAGTTTTATTCTCAGCACCACAGCATATAAATAAAAAATAAATAAACAAAAGCCTATCAACAACTAAAAAAAATTTTAAAAAAAGAATCAAGTTTTCTTCTTTAGAAACAAGTTAACAAAGATTCTTTAAATGTTTTTCTGATGACCTCCATTAAGACAGAAAACTCCAGCTAGGTGCGATGTTACACACCAGTAACTCCAGTGACTTTGGAAGTTGAGGCAGGAGAACTGCAAATTCAAGCCCAGCCTGGGCAACTTAGCAAGACCCTATCTCAAAATAAAACATAAAAAGGACTAGGGTTGTAGCTCAGTATGATAGGCCCTGGATTTAATCATTAATGCTGGGGGTAGGAGGCTGGGAGCGGAGAAAAAGATGGAAAACCTCATTAATGAAAAATAAGAAGTCCTGTATTTCCTGGCTGAGGTTCTATGTGCTTTATCTGTTTCTGCAAATCTAATCACATGAACTTAGAGAAAAGTTTACCCTTTTTTTTCTTTTCTTAGTTGTAGATGGATACAATACCTTTATTTTATTTGTTTATTTTTATGTGGTGCTGAAGATCAAACCCAGTGTCTCACACATGCTAGGCAAGCTCTTTACCATTGAGCCACAACCACAGCCCAAAGTTTATCCTTTTTGATTCAACTTTTCTCCTATACAAAAAGATTGATTTGAACTAAATTGTTCTCTATCATCTTATCATCTTTTTGAGCTATAATTCTGTGAGTCTAGAGTGCTGCTTTCTCTAAGTATTTTATTTAAACTATGTTTGTTTATTCTATACTTCTGTATTAAATTGATCTTATAAGTATTTGCAGGTAGAAATCTGTTGAACTCACTTTATTTTATTTTTTTTTAAATATTTTTTTGTTGTAGATGGACACTATACCTTTATTTTATTTATTTTTATGTGGTGCTGAGGATCGAACCCAGTGCCTCACACATGCTAGGCAAGCGCTCTACCACTGAGCCACAACCCCAGCCCTTGAACTCATTTTATTTGTGTCTGCTTTGCCATTATAATCTGTGTATGTGATAATTAAATATTATTGAAGACAGCTTTGACTTTATCAATTTTTAAAAATACTTACTATGCACATAGATACTCTATAAGGTGACCTTTTATAGTTAAATTGCATTTATTTAATAATTTTCCACAGTTGATGGTAGTGTCTATGAAATATTTGGGCTATTTTTAAGCAGAGGACTTGTTGCTTGTTTAAAAATATGTATAATGTCAGTTATATGTACATCTTTAAAGGACAAATGCAATATTTTCTGCTTAACTGTAAAAAAAATGGATTTATTCACCCTCTTACTCAATAAACACTATTCATTGTAACTACAATAAGCTCTAAGAATACAAAGTCAAATAAAATGTAGTCTCCTAAGTAGATTACAACCTAGTACACCTCTATTCTTATGGGTTACTTGGTATATCAGTAGCTATGTGAGAAAGGCCCATGGATTTTAGTTAAATATGAGATCTATAGGAGTCAAACATGAATATAATAATTAAAATATATAACAATTGATATTATTATAGAATGCTAAGTAAAAATACAGAATTCAAAAATGAAAATATGAGCCAAGATATCTCACTGAATTCTGGAAAGAACCCAGAGTCTTGTGCTCAGTTTTGGGTACCACCCTGCATTTTCCATGGGAAAATTAAATTGTACAACAATATGTTTAGGCATTACCTAGGCATATGTTTAACACTGCCTATACTTTATACTACATACTTCATTTCCCTTAGGCTACTTACAATATTAAGAAAATGAAGAAAGTATAATCTGAGTATTTCTACAATTTGGGGGCTGAGAGGATGAAGCTTTAATCCAAAAGCAGCAAAGGAATTTATGAAGTTGAGCCATTATGTAGAAAGACTTATTTCCAGGAATGATAGACCAGCTAATTCAAACTAACCCCTAAAGGAAAATGATCCCACATGAAGGCTAGAAGATACAGAGAGAAATAGCAGGCTCTAGAAATGGTAAATACAAGGACAGATCTAAACTGGCCACCCACACTGATATATTAAGTAATTATTTCTTTTAGAGTTGGAGATTATGTATATTACATAACCAAAGTTGTAAAGAGTTAAATGAAGTCCTAATGTTTTAAGTTCCTTGTATCCTCTGGGAAGTGGTAACATGCCAATTTATATTAAAATTTGGTAAGTATGGTGATGCATGTTTTGCAACCTCTAGGGAAATAACCAAAGAAATAAAAGAATCTATGTTTATCAAGCTAATAGATATATGTGCACCTTTATATGTCTAGTTATATGTATACCTTTAAGGGACAAATACAACATTTTCTGCTTAAGTGTAAAAAAAATTATTGAAAACATTCTTTAAAACAATCTAAATGAAGGCCAGAAAAGAAAGGTGAAGATACAGAACAAGTCAGACAGAAAGCAAATAATAAGCCAGTAGACATAAATCTAAATATATCAGTTATTAAATGAACTAACAGCAATTTATGACCAATAGATTAACAATATGACGATAAAACAGAATCCCCTCAGTCACAAAATAATAGTGTATGTTTACTGTGCCTTCATAGGTGTCCTTCCCCTTGAACTTGTCCTTCCCCTTGACACTTGTGCTACAAATGTCACTTTGTGCTCTGAATAACTGGAGTATGCAACACAAATGTGGGAAGCATTATTACCTAGTATTGATCAACCAAAAGTACTTGAAAGGAAATTCCACGTGGAGACTCCCTGGCTCAATCAGCACATTTTGAATTCTAAAATTGGACAGGTTGTACGCTTTGCTACATGGAACACATTGCTAGAACTTCTGTTACAGTTTACTTATAAATTGTAAACTGTAGATACATTTATGCAGATGGTGATTCAACACTAGCCTGAGCAAAGTAAAGTTTTCAAAGTGAAAGGGTGCACTCTACACAAGTAATTATTACACTAGCTTAGAAGGCATAATTTGAGACCTTCTCTAAGAAAACAAACAAACAAAAAATTAGCCTGTTTCATCTTATTTACCTCCAAATTCAAGGATTGACATTCTAACCAAATCAATCTGCTTGTAGAAAGATGAGTCATGGTTATCCAAAGGATAGTCTGTATTTCATGGTATAACTTTGTTTCTTTATTGTGCTATTTTATCTTTCTTTCTTTTTTTTTTTTTTATCTTTCAAAGACATTCTTGTATAGTGGTATGTTTTATGTCACTTTAGTAAAAAGCAGCATAGACAAACAAAAAAATGCCTGGAGAAAAGTGTCCAAGATAGAAAAGTTTCTGGAAAATGTGTCATTAGGGAGTTTATTAAAAGGGTATTGAGTAGTTTATAGATTCATTGGGACAGCATCAGAGCCCAATTTCAGGCTAAGAATACAAAGTAAAAATCCAAACTAAGTCTCAGCCTTATTTTTCATAAGGAAGTAATTGCTGTCATTGCCACAGTCACAAGGGAAAAGGACCCCTGTCCTTGGTTTCTTGCATTTTTAACTCTTTGGTCAAAGTCCAGCTCTCAACCTGTCCTATGAGAGTCTTAGAGCTTCAAGAGAAGCTGCTAAACGTCTAACATTCTCAGACTTGATAGCAATGGACTCTGCCCCACACCAAAATTCATAAGTGGAGAATTCCCCAAATATAGAAAGGGGCTTGGTTGCTGTGTAGCCAAAATGAATCATGAATGTCGTCTATAAGCCAAACTTTTGGCAGCCTAACATCAATTTACAGGCTTCCCATCATACTTAAAGTTCCTGAAAAAAATGTTCCCACTTAGCCTAAAGTAACTGTCCTTCCCTACATAAAGGGAGCCTGCTGAAGTCTTATCCAGCTTGAAATTCAGGATTTCTGGAAGCTACCCAATTCTCCTGGAATCATGCCATGACCTTGTCTCAATATTCTGTAAACTATGGGCTAATATATAAAATAAGCCACCTCTAAAGTACACTGTGTAAGTAAGCTTAGGAATGGACAGAAAATGTAGAAAAATGTATAAATGTACATATTAAAGAAAATATGGGTAGACACTACCATCTTATTTCTACAATTTCTCTTGATGGTGTAGTTGTACTGACAATTTGCCATCTCTACTATCAATTTCATGTTTATTTTGCCCTCAGTCAAGAGTTTACCCATACCTCTATCCTAAGAAAGCTGACCCCTTCCTTACAATATTAGATTGCTATGGATTTCCTTTAATTCTAAGTGCTGGATATGTCAGTATTAAGAGACATCCCAGAGGCAGTAGGTTTCCCTCAATACCCTTCTTGATCCTGTTGTGTAACAATAGTCTTTCTCCATTATAGTTAGGATCAATCATTCCTATTATATATTAGTCTTTTTTAAAAAAAAGAAGTATTCATGCTATGGTTTTAGAGTCAAATAAAGAAGTGACAACCTTAGTTTACGATTCAATTAAGCCAGTTTTTACTTGATACCCTGTAGAAGAAACCCTCCCTTGGCTACTAAGACCCCTAAGCCAGTGGAACTTAAATGGACTGAAGTAGAATGCAAATGTTTTGAGTGATCCACTAGGCAAATTGGTGAGTTTTATTCCATGTGGGGCATGGCAGTGAACACCTGTGATCCCAGCAACTTGGGAGGATGAGGTGGGAGGATTGCATGTTCAAGGCTAGTTTCCACAATTTAGTGAGATCCTATCTCAAAATAAAAAATAAGAAAAGGGCTGGGGTTGTAGCTCAGTGGTAGAACACCCTGAGTTCAATCTCCAGTCTCTCTCTCTCTCTCTCTCTCTCTCTCTCTCTCTCTCTCTCTCTCACACACACACACACACACACACACACACACACGTTTCATACCAATTCTGCTTTCTGCTCCTTAATGACTAGCTTCATGTATTCTGGCTCTGGAAGCAGCAGTACCATACACTGGTCACTACTTCAGAGCACATATCTTGTGTTATAGACTAGCACCTCAGCTGTGCAAAGTGTTATCTCTGGCTGGCACCATAACTGAAGATTCAGTGTGTCATTTCAAAATTCCATAAGGCACACTGCAACTGGATAGTGGGACACACAGTAAAGCCAGTAACCCCATGAACACTATTAGTCTGTTTTCTTACTTCTTCCACCATAAAATGAGTTCCTCCATCACAAAGTATCATATTGTATAACACGGTGGGCAAAAAAATGGTAATAAAATGCAGAATAATCATGTAATTATTGTGATGATTGATTTTGGGTGTCAACTTGAGTACATTAAGGAGTGCCCAAATAGTCAGTAAAACATCAATTATTCTTCATTCTTCAATAAGCATCGAGCCTATCCTTCTGGTGAAAGGAAAACCCAGGTAGTTTGGATTTGATTACAGTGAGTGGGCTGCCCCAGGTGTGTTTGTGAGCATAATTCCAGAGAAGATTGGCATTTGATAAGATGGACTGAGGAAGGAAGATCCGCCCTCAATGTGGATAAGCATCATCCACTCAGCTGGTGACTCCGATGGAACAAAAGTGGGAGGAAGGGTGATTTGGGGTTTTTTGTTTTCAAGCCATTTGCTCTTCTATTCGTGCCATTGGATATCAGAACTTCAGGTTGTTTGGATCCTGGGACTTGCACTAGAACCCCACCCTCACCCAAGGATCGTGGGCTTTCTGACTTGGACTGAGAAATACACTAAGAAATTCATTTCCTTGGTTGTAAGGCCTTTGGGTTTGGAGTGAGTCGTGCTTCTGGCTTCCCTGATTCTCTAGCTTACTGATGGCCTACCATGGGGCTTCTCGGCCTCGTAATCTAGTGAGTCAACTCCCCTAATAAATCCCTTCCTATCTATTGGTTCTCTTTGAACAATCCTGATTAAAATCATCTGTTTTCAAATAATTGCATTCATCATTATAGAGAGATCCCAATATAATTAACAGGCTACTAGGACAATATGGAAACTGAAATGTTGATAGTTCAAGCCCAGCTGGGGGCAATATATTTAACAGTTTTATGGTCAGAGTTCTGGTTTGGGATGTTTGGGGAAGATTTTCTTGATTATTTAGGCTGAATTCTGATTCTTTGACTTTTCCAGTGATTCTGTGATCTACCCAATGTATTATTTACTGCCCAATTCAACTAGAATTAATTTTAGGTGCTTATTACTACAGGACGAGGAAGCTTCCTGATACACTTTTTATGAAAGTTGATTATAAATTGACAGTCCACAAATTGAATATTCATCTTACTGCTTATTCCAAATCACTATATGATTGTCTAATAGGAATCTCAGTCATAACATGACCAAGCCACAACTTCTGATGAATCCATCAGATTCCTTTCCTCTCCCAGTCCTCTCTCACAGTTTATGATGCCACCATGCACCCTGTTGTTCAGACCCAAAACAATGATTTTCTTCAGTTCCTATCATTCCTTCAACCAACTGCAACTAGCAAGTCCTTGCCGCATTGCTGTCCTAAATTCATTTCTCCCCAATTTCTACTACAGTCACACTATTCAGAACCTTTATTGTCTCTCACCTGAACCACTGCCTTAGACTTTTCATTAGTCTGTCTGTTTTCACTCTT
Source organism: Geosciurus inauris (assembly GCA_004024805.1). NCBI lineage: Eukaryota > Metazoa > Chordata > Mammalia > Rodentia > Sciuridae > Geosciurus > Geosciurus inauris. The sequence continues at coordinate 27,616 of PVHX01010814.1, read as the reverse complement.
TTTACCATACAGTTTATTCAGCACAGAGCAACCAAAATAATCTTTTACAGATTAGATCAGATCATAAAATGACTAACCTTCTGGACTGAATGTTTGTGTTTCCTCAAAATGCATATGTTGAAGTTCTAATCCCAGTGCAGACATTGGGCCTCTGTGAAAATAATTAAGGCTGACTGAGGTTATCATGATAGACCCTGATTCAATAGTAGCAGTGTCCTTATAGGAAGGCACTACCAGATAGACCAGAGAACTTGCTCTGTACTTGCATGTCCACCAGGGAAAGGCTGTATGAGAACACAATGAGAAGGTGTCTGTCCACAAGACAAGAGGAGACCCTTATCAGAAACTGGTTATGCTCCAACCTCTAGAGCTATAAGAAAATAAACTTCTGTTTATTTTCACGTCATCTTGGTGTTTTGTTAAAGCAGCCCAAGCTGATTAATACAACTTTCCACTTTCACACATGGAATAACATCCAAAATGTTCAGTATTGCTACAGGTCACAATGTTACCCTAACCTGCTATGATAATTCTTTCCACTGATGCTGGTAAACACATAGATCCTTAAGTACACTGCTTAAGGGTTGTACCTACCTTTACTATTCTGGGTCTGCTTTCCCAGACCTTCTCCAATTTCTGTCCCTTCTTTCATTTTGATCTCCACATAAAATACAAAGTTCTTCTCTGATAACCTTGTCTAAAACAGTAACTCTCACCCCAACTCAAGCCCCATCCATCCATTCTCTCATTGTTTACTCATTTTCATAATACTTCCACAAATTATATTATGTATTTATTATTTATGTATTTATTATTTACTTGTTTACTTTGTTCCACAAATTATATTATGTATTTATTATTCACTTGTTTTCTAATACCCTCCACTGGAAGATAAACTCCATGAGGACAAGGACTCACCTGTCTTATGTATTATAAATACACTCCTATTGAAAATCATGGGCCTCTAGATACCATTATTTTTAAAAAATGTACAGGGCCCAAAAAACCATTGAACACAAAAGAGTAGGCAAAAGTTTTAAAATTTCCTAATAAAAGCAATAATAAAAAATTTCTAGGGGCTGGGGCTGTAGCTCAGTGGTAGAGCGCTCATCTGGCATGCGTGAGGCGCTGGGTTCAATCCTCAGCACCACATATAAATAACAAATGAATAAAATAAAGATCCATCAGCAACTAAAAAAATTTTTTTTTAAATTTCTAGGAAAATAATCAATAACACTGTAAGTCAAACAATGCACTAAAAATATGACAGAGTAATTAAAGAGTAATAGTGTGGCTTTGCAAAAAATAGAAAAAAAACACTACAGCTTACTACTTATAAGAGAAACACCTGCAAACTTCTTTTTAGTGGGCTATAAAAAACAGATGTCCAAAGAGAGTTGCCTTGAACAGTTTTACTTTCTATGGTACAGCTTTAACCCCCTGAATTTCTGTTACTGATAATAAAGCTATACTTTTTTTTCTTTTTTTTAAGGGGGGAGTGTACCTGTGAGCCTTTAGGTTGACAGTCTCATTCAGCCTATCAGCTGGAGACAAAAAAAAAACCCATGCTAAATATTTCCATACTGTAGTATAATTTCTCTCTCCTACTCTCCTAGCAGCAATAACACCATGCTATGAGCAACACTGCAGGGCAGCCAAGCTGCATTTCCAAGAACCAGTGTCTTGAACAACCATGAAGACATGTTGAATTTGGCAATGTCATTTTCCTGGTTTGACCCTGTAACTGTAGTATACTGCTTTAGGATTTGGATCAGTAGTAGATCAGCAGGCATTTATCTAGTCCTTGCTTTGGGTCAAGACTGCTGTTAGTTCAGCAGGGTAACATACACAAAGATAAAAAGTTAGAGGTGAGAGAAAAATACAAAATAACAAAAACTAAGTTTAAAAAGCTACGTTTCACTATTCTCCAACTCTGCACCCACTTCACAGTTGACTGCCCCATTCCTCTGCCCCTTGCCTCTTTTACAAACAAGCTCCATAAGAGTGATCTTCAATCTCTGGCTACCTATCTTCATATCTCACTTTCTCCTCAGTCTCCAGCTATTTTCCTTATATCTCAGTTTCTCAGATTGCCCTGGAAAAAACTCATGAGTGACTTTCCAATTGTAAAATCTCTTATGCTCCTTTTAGTTCTCGCCTCAAATAAATAACCTACTATGTTGCCACTATGAACCACTCCCTCCTGGAAACTCCCACTCTCTTGTTGCCAGAGACACCAACTTCTCAAACCACACCTTTGCCTTCTTTGCTGGTGCCTGCTGTTTCAATGTTGGTGTTTCTTTTTAATTATCCTATAGTATTTCCTTAGGAAATTGTTCCAGCGACTTCTAGATCTACATTCCTTCCCTGACCTTTATATAACCATCTCACATCCTTCCTCACTTATCTCCAATTGCCTTTTGTCTATCTCCATCCTGCAGTCCCGGATAAATCAAACCCAACAGGTTCTAAGCAGTGATTACCTTTCTCTCCAAACTTCCTCCTCAGTCTGTTTTCCTTATTTCTAACAAATGGTATTGCTATTTTTATACTAAATGGTTTCTTGTTTTAAGTATTATTTTTTTAATATTTATTTTTTAATTGTAGGTGGACAGAATATCTTTATTTTATTTTTATGTGGTGCTGAGGATTGAACCCAGTGCCTCATGCATGCTAGGCGAGCACACTACCACTGTGCCATAACCCCAGCTCCATTAAGTGTTATTTTTATCTATCCTGTTCCTTCTGCTGAGATTACACTTGAGTCTCACTTGTCTGACTATGAATGCTTACCTATCTTCAAGTTTGAGAATACCAGTCTGGCCAGGTAAAAGTAACCACTGCCAGCTACTGGCTAACATTCTTAAAGAGATGTCAGCAAGTGTACATATAGCACTGAATTGCAAAAGAGCGAGTTTCAGGGAGTGGAAAGAGTGGAAAAGCCCTGAGATAAGGAGTCTGATGCTTTTGAGGGGCCACAGGCAGCTCCATGTGGCTGGTGTTGCTGAAACATTGAGTCAAAGGAATAGTGGCATAAAAAGGGAAGGAGGAGTGAGGTCCCAATCAAGCAGTGCCTTGGAGGCCATGGTGAAGATTTTTGTACTCTAACTACAATAGGAAGCCAAGAACATTTGTAAGACTAGGAGTGATAAAATTCAAATGGGTTTTAAAATGACCTCTTCAACTTCAGTGTGAATAGATTTAAAGAAAGAAGATTGTTAAAGAAGCAACCAGTTAGAATGTTATTATAATAATCCAGCTAAAAAATAATAGTCACTTAGCTTGGTCTAGTCTAAAGGATAACAGAGAACAAGTCAAAATTTTTGACAAATCCTCTCTTACAAGCAAACAAATGAGAGTGTATTGCTTGATTAAACTAATAATCTGTTTCAGGATGTTCCATGGTCATTACTGGCTGCATCCTGTGACCATCTGGAGACTAGAATGACCAGCCAAGCCCTGTGTCTTCACGCACATACACACAAAAACAACTTTTACAAAGTTCATTGGCATGCTTCACAAAGTTTTCTGTGTTCTTTGAACTCCCCTGACCTTGGGAAATACATTGCACACAGAAAACTTTTCAGCCAATTGAGCTTGGACTCTTCTTAAATGTCACATGGTCTCTTGTACATTTCTATTTCTTTGTTGGCTCCAGATTCTACAGTTTTCTCATAGAGGAAAGAAGTGATGAAGATCAGTAAAGAAGAGAAATGAAACATACTGGAAATAAACTTTCTGAAAGATGGGTTCCGGGATGCTGCTCAGCCTTCCATGGACACCGAAATCTGCAGATTCTCAAGGCCTTATTATAAAATGGGACAGTATTTGCAAATAATAAAAGCACATCCTCCCCTATATGCTAAATCATCTCTATATTACTTATAATACCTGTAACAATGTAATTTTATGTTAGTAACTATCATACTGCATTGTTTAGGGAATAACAGCAAGATAAAAGTCTCAATACAAATACAATTCAAAAAATATATTTTTGATCCATGGTGCATTGAATTTACAGATGTGGAACCCATGGATACAGAGGGCCAACTGCATATGGATAAAAAGACCAGAACTACTGGCACAGAGATAATATGCATATGCCAGACATAACAGTAAGCAAGGAAGTAAGAACACGCAGGAAACTTTCATGCAATCAGTGTGCCAACAATATATCAAAAGCAAACATTCAAGAGTTCTAGCTACATTGTCTATGTTTCCACAGTAAAATAGAAAAACAGTTTGAAAACAAGAGCTTACAAATTTAGGCCTACCAAATAATCATTAACTGAGTAAATTTAATTTGTTTCATTTGAAACTTAATGGCTTAGTAAGTGATTCAAAATTCTTAACTTTTCTGATGTAGACAGGACCTAGGTACTGATTTTCTTAGCTCACAGAAGGAGAACTTGGTAGGATTAGAGTAGGATTATCAAGTATTGATATATTAATCCATTTATCTGAACTCAGTAGTTGCTTTTAAAAGATGTATTTTGTGAGATTAGAAAATATGAAATATATAATATATATAAACTAAAATTACCCCATGTTTGATACTTAACCAGTTTCATTGTGCAAATAAACCAACACAAAAAATAAAATAAAATAAAATGGATTTTAGGGAACCAATTATCTAGTCTGGCTCTCAATCCAAAGTTATAGGCCTTGTAGCAGGGACACAGTTTTAAAATCAGTTATGCAATGTTCATTTAATATTTATTAAAAATTAATTATAATCTTAGTCCCATACTAAATAATAAGGATGACAAAGCCATTGTCCTCTAAGGAATTCAGTTAGACTATCAGATGGACACATTTTTAAAAATAGTTCAATAATTTAAATCCTACACCATACACATAGAGGAAACACACGCACACAGAATTAGACAAATTTAATTTTTAAAATGTTATACAAAAAACAGAGATGTAAAGTTTTATTTACTACAATCTTTATATAATTTAAGTGGAAAATGTGAAAAAATACACCATTTTCAAATGGATTCTTTTTATCACATATTGTAATCTGGATAACATGAATTTTTCTGGGTTGGTTATATCTCTTCCATGAAACCTATATCTGCTAACTAGGAAGCAAATATTTCTTAACCTGTTTCTATAGTAAATCTAAAATGATTCCCTGGGTTTCCTTTGTTAAGTACTAAAATAATAATAACTACATATGAAAAGTTGTTTGAAGTAAAAGTGTATCTATATGGAATTATCAATTTCCCTAAGAACATCTTTAAATATGTTTAAAGAAACTCTTAGTAAGAATGTGACTCCTCAAAACAAGGAAGGGAAACCATTGTATTGCATTTCATTGTTGAGAAGTATATTTCTGGGACTTCCAGGGATGATTAAATTTCTTCTTGAAATCAGGTTAATAGTAACTTTGTCTGTCTGGCTATAAAGTTGCTGTTTCTATTTGCTCAAAATACTAGCAAGGTATTTCCTTAATTCTTCATACAAAGTTGAGACATGATATCTAGAGCATACTCTTAATATGCTAAATAGCTAGAATGCTTAGTAAACTTGATGCTAATGAGTAACATTTACTTTTGCCATGTTTCTGTCTCTTCTGTTTTCTGTTTTTGAATGGTTACTGTGACATCTCAAGCAGAGTAGAATACTGAAATTTCAATTATTGTGACTTCTCCATCAATATTCATATCCATTCATTCATTCATTTATTCATAAAATATTCACTGAGTATCTTCCACATGCCATTTGCTGATAAGGACAAAACAGAGAGGATAAAGCAGTAAACAAATAGAAAAGGCCCTTAAGTACACAGGCCTGCACATTCTAATGGGTGGAAATAGATACTATTAAGAGTAGCTAGAAAATATTCATGGTGTGACATATGGTGATAAAGGCTCAGAGAAAAAAATAAAACAAGGAAGAAGATATGAAGTATTGATTAATAATAAAATATGTAATTATAAAAATAGGCCCACTTATTATTTGGATACCATGGTGTTTTCACATGTCTGCATGTATATCTACTTATTACTTGTAAATACTTATAATGGGTTCATTAGAACTTTATGGGTTCATATTATGTTCAAAATAGCTGGGTCTGGGTTTTTTTGTATAATTGATCAAATTACTTTTTGAGGATGAGCTAAGCCAAACACAATGGTACACACCTGAAATTCCAGCAGCTTGAGAAGCTGAGGCAGGAGTTCAAGTTCACAAGTTCAAAACCAGCCTCAGCAACTTAGTGAGAACCTGTCTCAAAATAAAAAATAAGCTGGGTGCGGTAGCACATGGCTGTAATCCCAGCGGCTCAGAAGGCTGAGATGGGAGAATCTGAGTTTAAAGCCAGCCTCAGCAATGGTGAGGCTCTAAGCAGCTCAGTGAGATTTTGTCTCTAAATAAAATACAAAATAGGGATGGGGATGTGGCTCAGTGGTTGAGTGTCCCTGAGTTCAATCCCTGGTACCAAGTAAATAGTAAATAAATAAATAAAAAGGGCTGGGGATGTGGCTCAGTAGTAAAGCACCCCTGGATTCAATTCCTTGTACCAAAACAACAACAACAAAAACCCCAAACAAACAAAAAAGCTAAATAAAAATATTTTTGTGAATTCCATTATAGAGCTCAACTGGGGCCAAATTATGTCTTAGAAGCTTATCTGTTTTCATTGCTGTGAGGGAAAACTGGCTTTTGTTTGCTCCACAAAGTGGAAAATATAAAAGACTGTTTCCTGCTTATGTGTCCACCAGCCTGCACCCTACATTTGAGGGTTTTTGGCCTTTTGCATTAGATTTTGCTGTGGTTCTGGGAAAGGCTGTTTGTGTTTCTAATTAGGAAAACCTTAGAACAGACTAGAACTAACAAACATGGCTAGATACTCATTTTGTCACATTGCAAATCACTTTGATAAGTGCCCTAGATTCCTTAAGGCTTTTCATAAATTAAAATTCCTAGTAGGTAGCTTCTAAGCTTCCAAAATTAATCAGTTTCACAAAAGGTAAAATATTCTTCAAATACACAGAATTTTGAATAATAGTTAACAATTCTAAATCAAACAAGTTACTTGGAACCCCATTCTCACATTTCATAGTCTTTCTATACGAAAGCACATCAATGTTTTCTTTTCTTTTTTGTTCCTCTAATATGGTGGTGTGCTGGTAAATGTTTAACAGCTGTATCTTCAGTGTAAACAGATCTGACTTATAGTGTTTGCTCATTTCTAAGCCTGCTATGGCTAATTTTGACCTATCAATATGAAGTTAGATGTGTGGCTCAGTAGTAGCATGTTTGCCTAGCATACATAAATCCTAGGGTTGGATCCTCAGAAACACACACATATACACAATTTATCTGTAAATAAAATGTCACTGAATATAAGGTTGAACAGGCATGCTCATAATTGTTTCTCATGATCAGTTCACACAAGTTCTAGCATATCATTGATATATCTCTAAGCATTCCACTACAAGGCATTCAAAATTTGACCTGTGAAAAAACCTGTTTGTTATTGGTTTGGAAGGGTAAGGCTCAAATATCTATGTTAGGGCTTGTCCCAGGTTGGTAGTATTGATAAGTGCTGAGGACCTTTGGAAGGTAGGATCTAGTGAGCGATCTTTATGTTAATGGGAACATGCCCTCCAAAAGGATTGTGGGACCCTGCTCATTCTCTTCCTCTCTTTCTCTACTTCTGGATGAAATGTTAGCTTTCTGACAAACATCCCACCATGATGTGCTACTACCTTCACCAGAAAACAAACAAACCTAAAGGGCTACCTAATGCACAACTGGAACCTCCAGAAGCATGAGACAAAACAATCTTCTTTACTTCATATGTAGCCTGTGTCAGTATTCAAGGGAGATTTTGAAGTTGTACTTGAGAAGATTAGACAAAAGATATTAGGATCTGGAATCTAACTTATAAATAACATAACTGCTAAGGTGCAGTCTTTGTTAGTGTTAATAATGATTACTGATGATAATTTTATACCTCAAAGGAAAAAACTAAAGATTTTATTTGAAATATAAATTCCTAATAATTAAATCTCCAAATACATTCTAAATTTGTAATAAATCAATAACTAAATAATTACTATTATTTTCATTAAGAAATAAGGGCATAATCAAATTTTATTCTTTGCATTCCTATACAGAAATGAAAGCCAGCATGGGACTAAATTTTAAAAAACATGAACAAAACAGTATTTAACTATAGTGACTTTATTTTTATCATTAAAGAAGAAAAATGAGTTTCTTTTGAAGATAACTAAAAATGAACTATTTTAAAATCTTATATAAATTTCACAACAAATATTTTAATAAGCCTAAATTTAGAAATGATATTTTTAAATCTGCAAAGTATTATATAAGACATTAAATTCCTAATTATACTTATAAATGACACATAAAATCATATGAACAATGTTTTGCCTTGATATGTATACATTATTTATGATCTTCCAATTGTAGTCCCTGTATATGCCTGAGTTGACAGTGACCTTTGACCATATGAAATTTGATAAATACACACACACACATAAGCTGTCTTGGGATTTTCATATTTTATAGATTTATGTATATCCATTTTGCACATCTCACTTGTTTCTAGACCTTTTAGGAGTTTATGCTGGTGTAAATTGTATAGTTTTGAATTTCTATCCTATTTTAAATTTCTACTTCTATTCCTAGGCATATCTCTTTGGAGTTCCAACCAAAGAGTTTAATAAGCCCACACTTGGGAAGAACCAGACTTATACTCTTATATCCCTGGCTTCAATAGATTGTGAGAAATGCAGTGTATCTTCTTAATTTTCCAAATGCCAATTCTGGAATTATCAAATGTCTCTAGGAGAAAATTAGCCTCAAGCTTAGGGTTCAAGTTCTGCGTTTTTATTTTCTTCTAGATTTTGAAGTAATTCTTCCCTATTTCTTTAGCTTTCAGTAATGTACTTTAGCTTCAAGTGATTTTGTCCTCCTGTCTTTTCCATTTAAACGCAATAGAAGATTTGATCTGATACATAAGTACCACTGCTAGAAATGAACATCCCTAGTATTCAGTTTTGTGTTTGTTTATTTTAATTTGCAGATACAGAATTCTGAAGTCTAGTCATCATCAGAAAACATGGAGATGAGACAATCTGTCATGTAATATTACCTGCCCCAACCAAGCCACATGAGTATACCAACATCTCTGTCACCACCATTCCAACAACTGGTGTGGTTATGAAGCATTCAGCACCAAGAGAGTAGCAGTAGCAAAGCAGTAGCTCAGAGAGTAGCAGTAGTAAAGTTGGTTCTGAGTGGTAAGAATGAAACAGAGGGGAAAAGGGTATCCAGGAAAGGAGATGGGGAAACTGGAGGATTGCGGGGCATGTCAGATACAGTGTTCATCCCAGAACAACAAATGTGAGCTACTTTGCTTAATTGTATCTGAAAAAGAAAGAAGAAAAACAAACAAAAAATAGATGCATGTTTTCTTTCTAAGTTTATTCTCTATAGACAAAGTTGTTTCCCTGTGGTCATTAAATCTATCACCATCTCCAAAATTGGCAATTCTGTTCTCTGTCACTTGGGGCATTGAAAAAGAAACTAACATTAGGGTTAGGATTTCCTCACTCAATGGAAAAATCCATGCTTAGCACCATATAATTTCAAATCTTCAGAACAGAGGAATGCAGTCGACTGGAAAAGAACCAATCTATTTTGCTTTCTAATTCTTTCTGATGAGACATTAGATTCATCCAAGACCAAATTTCCAGAGATTGCCATTTTAGGGACTGTCAATCGGGAGCCGCAATGAAGAGCTAAATATGTGTATGTCTGAACTCTGAGCCTGCTGAAAATGTTCCAGCTGCCAAATAGAGGGAGTGAATGTTTTGTCAGCGTGCAGCTGAGGGGTGAATGAGGACAGCCAAGCTGGGTACACTGCCACAGTTTCCTGTGCTATTCAACTCACGTCATAGGTTTTCTTTTTCTCCAATCAGCTCTATCGTCACTTCTTGCTACTTAACAAGCCCTTATATATTTAAATTTATTTGTAATTCTTTGTTGATTTTGTGTGCATTTGAATGTGTTTTATATCCTTCTTTTAGAGATCACAATAACTTCTTCCCTTATAACTAAAGTAGTCCATCTCACAATAATGCAGATTATGGAATAGCTCTATCATGAAGGACAAGGAGATGCTTTATCTCCTCAGCTGGACGGAATAGCTCAACTATGTGCCTGGAGAACTCTGTTAAGCAAGAACTGTGACTGAGTCACAGCATTTATTGAGTGCTTTCCACATGTCTGAAATTGTCCTAGAATACAGCGAATGAGTGAAGCAAGGCACAATCCTTCTAATATATTCACACCTTAATTATGAGTATATTTGTGTTTTAGGAAATAAAAGATTGTGGTCATATCAACACTATCATATCAACTAGTAATACCAACAAAGATAATTGATAGTACAGAGAAATCACAAGCAATTTCTTTTAGGGAATTTCAGGAAGACTTTTGAGAAAAGACAGCACTGAACTTTTATAGATAACAAACTATCAGAAAGGCAAACTGTAATATAGAGAACAAAAATTGTACAGATTAAAAGGCAAGGGAGAGGACCATACATCTGGAGGTTAGGCTAATGTGTTCCCTAAAACAGCACAAAAGAAATAGGAGGGGTCGGAGTGCTAAAGCCTAACAAATCATTCAACTCTCCCAGAAATATAAATCCAGAAAATTTATCTTATTTCTGTCCAGATCATTCTAAAGGCATCATATTGGTTCCCAGGGTAACTCACAGCCTGTCATCAAGATAACACAGCCTTGGAGCAGGGATGTACAGAGATGCTGAGCATGGGATGCTCTTAGCTTGAAGCAGATTTTGAGTATTGTAAATATAAAAGTATTACATGGATTATAAATTATTTCACTGGTTTATTATTTATTCTTTCATTTCATTGTGTACATTTCCATTTTATAGATCCAATAGATTATGCAGCATACTCCTCAGTATCATGGATAATTCTATGTGTTCACCAATTCCTTTCTTTTCCTCAGCACACAAGATTATATGTCTTGGCCTCCTATAAATTTAGATTGAGGTTGAAATATGACAACTAACTAGGAGTAGAAGTGTGACCCTTGAAAGCATCACTCTTGATCCTACCATCCTTCCTATAGGCACTTCTGTAAAACCTTAAAATTCAGATGTTCCAGGTGGTGCTCTACAAGACAGAAGCCCAGAATTTCAACCCACAACTTAGAAGAAAGTCACTAAGAAGACTTGCCTATTCCATAAAGAATTATGGTATGAGCAGGAATGAGAACTTTGTTGTGAAAGCCACCAACATAGCTTAGCATATCCATACTACAGCAGGTGGGGGTCTAGTAATTCTAGGGGTTCTAGAGAATCAAAAAAAAAAATTTTATGGTATCAGGGATTGAAGCCAGTGGCGCTTAACCACTGAGCCACACCACCAGCCTTTTTATTTTTTATTTTGAGACAGAGTCTCACTAAGTTGCTGAGGGGCTCACTAAGTTACTAAGGCTGGCCTTGAATTTGCATCCTTCTGTCCCAGCATCTCGAGCCACTAAGATTACAGGTGTGTGCCACTGCACCTGACTAGAGGTTCAAACTTAATGGCTTAAATAAAAGCAATAAAAGGCAAACTGTAAGTCTCATTAACTATAGCAATTTTAATTTAAGACCCTCCCCAACAAAAAGCAATTTTAGTCCCTTCAATGGGAAACAACTAAGAGAAATAGAAATAAAATAGAAAAGAACTTATCTCCCTTGGTCAAGGATGAAAGTGGGAAGTCCTCCTTGATAACATATAACCTTGAACTAGCCCTTAACCTGATGTTGCCTTTGTGGCTCAAAATGCCCAAGCTAAAAAATCTGCATTAAAGTGGACCTAGGTCATTAGAGTCCCCAGGTAGCACTGATGGAACAAAATGTAAGTGTTTTAAATCCAGGTCTCAAAATATTCTCACACATAAATTTCCAAGGAAAAGAATGAAACCAACCACTATGAGCAAGAGAAACAACAAAAAAAAAACAAATGACATCACCACAGCAGAACTGAATCTGCAGACTCTAGACACTGAAAATGATAACTACAGAGAATACATTCATAAACATGCTTTATGCATTTAAAGAACTCATTTTTAAAAAATAACTAGAAATGAAGTATGCAAAAAATCATGTAAGATATTTTATAGACAAACTAAAAGCAATTCATAGAGCTGAAGAGTGAATTAGTGGGCTAGATAATTAGGCTGGAGAAACTATTCAAAGTTCTGTACAGTGGCATATACATTAATGCTTCTAGTAGAAGACAACTTCTAAAAAAAATGGATAAGAATATTCTGGGATTGGTAAAAGATATAAAACTTCACATTTGGGAACATAAGGAATCCAAAGTGATGTAAAAGAAACCCACAGCTTAACTCATCATAGTTAAACTGCAGAACACTGAAATAAAGAAAAAGGAAGATTTAACCACAAGCACAAAGAGAATGGGAAATCTGAATAGGAATCTGAAAGCCAAATGAATTTAACAGAATTCAAGAAGCTTTCTACTGTATAATGACAGTAAGGCAAGTAAACATGCAACCCAACGTATACTCCAAACTCTCAAACAGCCCAGCAGTGGGAGTGCCTGGTAATTGGGAAATGAGAGCAAAGTTGGGCCTTAAAAGGATTCAGTGAATATTTAAGAAGCATCTTGAAGCCAAGTGTGATGGCGCATACCTGTAATCCCAGAGCTCACTTGGCTGAGGCAGGAATATCACAAGTCCAAAGCCAGCCTCAGCAATTTAGTGAGGCCCTGTCTCAAAATAAAAAATAAAAGGGGCTAGGAATGTTGTCCAGTGGTTAAGTACCCCTGGTTCAATTCCTGGTACCAAAAAAAAAAAAAAAGCCGCAGCAGCTTGATACCCATCCCTCTAACTCCTTGTAGCCTGGGGAATCATTTTCCCACCCCAGCAGGACACTTTAGGTCTATCCCCTAAAATGGATAGAACAGAATATTTCTCAACTACTGAGTTCAGAGTATAATTGAGGGCAGGGATGCCCTGCTAAAAATAGAGGAATTAAACGAAATGTTTCATTACATTATGTATACCAGAAGAATGAGAAATTATACTCCATTATATATGATGTATCAAAGTGCATTCTACTGTCATGTATAGTTAATTTAAACAAATTTTTAAAAAAAGAAAAAAAATGAGATGTTTCATACTAAATATTGAGATTCTTCCACCAGCTTTCAGATTGAAACATTAGCAGCCAGACTTTACCTGCAAGGCATGAAAATGAAAGAATCTCTTCTGGGGAGCCTTTCAGCTATCAGCAAAATACCTGTAGGTACAAATGTCAGGGGTTTCCAAATGAAATGATTTAGCCAAATACCTCATAATAAAGCCGCTAATCAGTAGCCCCACACATGGACATGGGACTCCAAACATCTTTTTAATGCCCCGTATTTAAATGAGAGCAGATTGTCAAAGGTCAGTATAAAATACCAGGGAATATGAGAAAGACACCAAAACAAAGAAACAGAAAACAGCATTTTTTTAAAATATTTTTTTAGTTGTAGATGGACACAATGTCTTTATTTTATTGCTTTGTATGTGGTGCTGAGGATCGAACCCAGGGCCTCACGCATGTGAGGAAAGCGCTCTACCGCTGAGCTACAATCCCAGCCCCGAAAACAGCATTTTTTAAGAAATAGAAACTGTAAAAAGGCAAAAGTATTTTTAGAAAGTTACTTTTATCTTCAGAGACATAAAACAATGCAGCCATAAAAGAATAGGATGCTTTATTGAAAGAAAGACCAGAATAAAAGACACATTAGAAATTATAAATATGATGGAAATAATTAGAAGGCCTTGAAGATAAAGTTGTGATAAGCTCCCAGAAGGTACATCAAAAAATTAAAGAGATAAGAGAGAAAAGGAAAGAAAATTAGGACATCAGCTCATCATGTCTAGTTCTTGAATAATAGCAGGGAAAATGTTCTGGAGAAAACCATCATAAAAGTAATCCAATATCATTTTACAGAGCATAAGTTCATGAATTTCTAGTTTGAAAAGGCTCATAGAGTACATGTATGAACACACCATAGTGAATCTCCACATTATGTACATCCGTAAGACTGGGATACAAATTAGAATAAGGTATACTCCATGTTTGCATATATACATCAAAATTGACTCTACTATCATGTATAAGTAAAAAGGACAACATTTTTTTTTAAAAGGCTCTTAGAGTACACAGCATAGAGTGCATGTACCACCTTAATGGACCTCACTGAGAAATTTTAAAACACTGGAAAAGAGTTCCACAGAGGAGAAAAGCAGGTCACCTACAAAGGGTAAAGACTCTGAATGAGGGGCTGCAGATGTTACTCAGTAGCACAACGTTGAGTGGCATGTGTGAAGCCCTGGGTTTGATCCCCAGCAGCACAAAAACAAATAAATAAATCTTAAAAAAGAAAGAATTTGAGAGAATACCTGAGCATTCATCTTCTTATTCCTTAAGCTGCATAAGTATGTTCTACATGCTATATAAAGTATCTAATCTATCATATGATTTAAAAGAATAATAAAAATACAAAAAAAATGAGCTAATATGGCAAAAAGGTTAAAAGTAATGGAACTTAGTAATGGGCATATGTATATTTGATCCATTATTCTCTGTACTTTTTGTATGCTTAATATATATTATATTAATTGCATTTATTTATTTAAGAAAGGTTGGGGGCTGGGATTGTAGCTCAGTGGTACAGAGCTTGCCTCGCATGCGTGAGGCCCTGGGTTCGATCCTCAGCACCACGTACAAAGCAATAAAATAAAGACATTGTGTCCATCTACAACTAAAAAAATATTAAAAAAAAAAAAAAAAAAAAGAAAGGTTGGGAAAGCTAGGCTTGGTGACATGCACCTGTAATCTCAGTTACTTGGGAAGCTGGAACTGGAGGATCACAAATCCACAAGTTCAAGGCCAGCTGGGATAACTTAGAAAAACCCTGTCTCAAAATTTAAAAAATAATAATAATAAAATAAAAAGGGCTGGGAATGTAGCTAAGTAGTAGAGCACCCCTGAGTTTAATCCCCAATATTGAAGAACAATTAAAAAGTTTGGGTGAACAAGGGATGCAGAGAAAAAAGCAGGTGACAACATGTTATTAAAAAAACATCTCTTTCTCCAGAACTGTAGAAAAACTGTTCTGCATTGTGGTCTCTGATCCTTACCAACTTATTTTTACCACATTTATAGGCAAAGAGCTCAGTAGTTGAACTCTGTGAGTGGTACGGTATAGATATGTGGTGTTCCCCAAAACTCACATGTGAGACGATCACTGACAGGGTGGTAACTGTAGGCAGGTAGGGTGTGGCTGGAGGAGATAAGTCACTGGGGGCATGCCTTTGGGGTTTATATATTGTCCCTGGTGAGCAGTGCTCTCTCTGCTTCTTCATTGCAGTGTCCTGAGCAGCTTTCCTTCTCCGCACTCTTCCACCATGAAGTTCTGCCTCATCGTGGGCCCAGATCTCAGAATCAGACTGAGATCTGTGAAACCGTGAGCACCAAATAAACTTTACCTCCTCTACAATTGTTCTTGTCAGGTCTTTTGATCACAGCAGCAAAAAAAAAAAAAAAAAAAAAATCTGAGAGTGACCTATCTACTTATAACCACGACTCTTCTTTTATCTGCTAAATTACAGATCCATTGGCTTATTCCACATGCCATTCAAAATGCATGTTGGTGCTTTTCTTCTCTATGTATTCTAAACTAGGAATAGACAGGCTGTCAGGACAAGCCCAATATCCTCATAATGTTCTCTTGTTAATTAACTCATGTGGGCTTTGGGTTCAGGCTGGCTGAACCCTAACCATGTAATATTGCCTGAGGCAAGTTCCTATGCTCTCTTTTAGTTTCCTCATCAGTAACTGGAATAAATAATAGTGTCTAACTTGTAGGTTTCTATTTTTTTAAGAATTATTATTACTGTTATCACCATTTACAAATGCCAATGTTGCATTAATTAAAAGTGGTCATTATAGTCTTCTAGCACTGATAAATGTATAATGAGTACTTTTACTCATAAGTGTAGATAGAAACATTGTTGTACTAAGCAGAGATGATAACCGGGTGCAGTGGCTCAAGCCTGTAATCCCAGCACTTTGGGAGGCTGAGACAGGAGAATCGCAAGTTCAAAGCCAGCCTCAGCAATGGCGAGGCGCTAAGCAACTCAGTGAGACCCTGTCTCTACATAAAACACAAAATAGGGCTGGGGATGTGGCACAGTGGTCAAGTGCCCCTGAGTTCAATCTCCAGTACCAAAAAAAAAAAAAAAAAAAAAAAAAACCAGAGTAAATATAAATGTCATTTATATTGAAGATTGGTACCTAAGAGGTTCATTGAACTATGGAACTATTCATTTTTGTTTGATATTCTATTAGTAGGATTTTTTTTCTGTCAATATTCTTGATCCTCCTTGCAGGAATGTAGATAAGGACTTTTGATTTGCTAAAAAAGGTATCACACCAGAAAAAGAGGAAGAGTGAAGATGGGTTTGCCTTCTTGGAAAATGAAATTGTAGCTATTTCTATCAAATAGTTATTGTTTGGCCAAAGACTCACAAAGCAGTAGAAGAGCCCAAACACTAATTTTCTTGTAATTGTTGCCTCACTTGACAGATTTCATGAGTCTCAACACTCAATCAAAGTAATATTAAATTCAACATTTAAAAGATAAAATGAATTGCAGAGAAACATGTTTTGTAACATTAGAAGACAACATAAATTAATATCATCTTAACTTTGATTTATATATGAATTTCTGCCCTTTGTATACCAATATAAAATTTCTGAATTAGTTCTAATATCATAATGCTATCATCCCCTGGACCACTTTAAAACTTGAACTATATAGTGTTTCTTCAATCAAAAAAATCATCTACAGAGTTCAACATCAGTGAATTTGGGATGTTAAATCTGCAATAATTTTGGTTATGACCCTGATTAAATCAGAGGAATGAACTCATGTCCCTTCTAGCCCATATAATTCTAGAATCTAGGTACATATTTACAGTGTATTAGTATTTTCCTAAACCTATTATCTGTTTTGATCTACACAGACTCCTCCCTTCACTCTCTAGAGATAAAACTGACACCACCCCTGGGTGACTCAAGAGAGCAAAAAAGTGGCACATCCTTTGGATAGAGGATTGGTTCTCTTGCTGGAGCTGATTGGTTCCTCTTGCTGAGGAAAAGGCTCCCTTTATCTCTTGAGATTTCTAAATTGCTGGACTGTTTGCTGGGAACTTCTGTCATGGGTAAAGATAACTCAGAGGGGAGAAGGGCTGACCTAGGGAGGGAGAAATTTCTTAACGACCATGTTCAAATTTCTGTATTTAGTCTTGCCTGAAATACGTTGAGCCTTGGACCTAATTTCACAATGGAAGAAACAAGACAAAGAATAACTTCAAGGAAAACACAAGATTACCAAGAAAAAAGAAATTAAAAATGTTACTATGTTCAGCTTTTACATAGTCATAACAGTCATGACAAGATAAATCTTGAATACTGATTTAACTAAATTTCAGTGTAATTACATGAGGTGGCTACGAGGATAAGAAGGGTAGGTCTATCTGTAGACAGTAATGGATAAAACAGTGATAAACCCACATCTTGCAAAACAGGAAGTCAATAGATTATGTCTAAAGCTAAAAAAATCAAGAAGCAGCAACATAGGTATATTATTTAGGAACATGGTTAAAAAATTGCCTACCTCCCAAAATCATAGAAGAATTAAAAATCACATCTTCTTGATAGTTATGTTTAATGTAGAAATTCATATCCTTCCATTCTGAAAAAAAAAAGGTTCTTGGCTTACTTGTTTGTCTATTTTCTTCTATCTACTTTATCTTTCTGAAAATGTTCTAATTCAGATATTAGAACTACATTGTTCGCTAACCCTTTCTCTCTGTAATTACCCTTCTCATTGTATTTTTGTTCTATTTCCCAAGAGATTTCCTCTGCTTATCTTTCCAACTTTTCATGGAGTATGTTTTTTAAGGAAATGTTGTTTGGTATAGAGGGATAATAGATGATAGACAGACACACGGATACATTGATATAGTTCTCTCTTATCTATTAAGGATATGAAAGACAGTATGTCCATTTTCTTTCTCCGTGTCCATATTGTTTTAATTATTACTTCTTTCACAGAATGTCTTCTGTCTTTCACAGAATGTCTTCAGTCCCTAGTACTGCGAGGGGACAAGGGCAGGACAGAATAAGTCCCCTCTCAAATGTGGTTGTATGACCCTGGATTTTCTAAGAGTGGGGGAAATCTCAGGGAGTCCTGAGCATTTTATGGATGCAGTATATCGAGGGGGATCTTTGCTCTTGGTGAGTGATCTGGGTGGCCAGTTTCATTGGAGGAATTTTGTTATCAGAATCTTCAGGTATTCTTGACTAATCAAATTCCCCTGAGGAGGTGACTTTTCTACTTCTTGGCCTTGAGAGTAGAAGCAGGAAGCAATCGTTCTGTGAATTCAGTGTGTTAAAGTTCACTGAATTCTTCTGTTCTTAGCATGGTCCCCTAGCTTCCAATTGGCCTAGTGTCTTCCATTTCAGATACTCTCTGGAGTAGACCTGCAATCTTCTTAGATGAGTATGTACCATTGGTCCGATATACACAGAAGAGCTCTGGGGCAGAGAGGTATCTGACTTCGTTTTATATATATACATATATTTCGTTGTTGATAGACTTTATTTATTTATTTATTTATTTATTTATTTATTTATATGTAGTGCTGAGAATCGAACCCAGTGCCTCACACATGCCAGGCAAGTGCTTTACCACTGAACCACAACCCCAGCCCTCTGACTTCATCTTACACTTTCAGCTCAACTCCTATTTATAACCTCATGTTTACTGCAAAACTTATAACTGCCTACAATCTTGAGCATTAAAGAATTGTGAAATGAAACTGAATGTGCTTCTGACTTTCCCCATAGTTTCTCTCCAAGCTTAAACAGGTAGTTAGCACTTCTGTGTTTGTCTTCCATTTCCAAAATTTTATTGTATTGGATATCCCTCTGTTCTTTTTGTCTTTATGGGTTTATTTCTCTCTCTCTCTCTCTTTGGTACTGGAGATTGAACTCAGGGGCACTCGACCACTGAGCCACATCCCCACCCCTATTTTGTGTTTTATGTAGAGACAGGGTCTCACTAAGTTGCTTAGCACCTTGCTGTTGCTGAGGCTGGCTTTGAACTCATGATTCTCCTGTCTCAGCCTTCCTAAATTATGGGATTACAGGCTTGTGCCACTGCGCCCAGCTTATTTCTCTTTTTAAATCACTTTTTTTTTTGGTTATTTTCATGAGATTATAGAGAGGAAGCAAACACAAATATATGTATTTGATCCTTAATCTTAGGACCTTAACTTAGGACTCTAATCTTTAGTTTTTCATTATTTTAGCTATTATTGCAAGCACTCTAGAAGCTGCAGATATTAGGATTATATAAAACGTCCAAAGATAGATATCTTTCCTAATGATTTAAGTTGAACAGGTGTAGGCAAACCATGAAAACTTCTATATGATTCTCAAAAATTTACTGAGCTACTTTTGATTTTTATAATGCATATTTTTTATGCATTGCTTAAATTAAGAAAAAACTTCCCATTTTCTACATCTTAAAATAAATGATTTTTCATTTTTCTACATATTTTTAATGCAATAGTTGATGGTTTCACTAATGCAGGCAATTTTATCATTCAGCTGTTGTCCACCAAAATATTTTTCTGTACATATTAAATTGCTTTGTTATGGCATCTAGACTATAAGCAAGCCCTAAAAACTATATTTTCCATTAATTCACAATCTTTTGGGGGGGGTGCGGGGGGTACTACGAATTAACCCAGGGATGCCTTACCACTGGGCTACATCCTTAGTATTTTTTATTTTGAAACATGATCTTGCTAAGTTGCTTAGGGCCTTGCTAAGTTGCTGAATCTGGCCTCAAACTTTGACTCCCCCTATCTCAGCCTCCCAAGTGGCTAGGATTACAGGTGTGTGCCAACACACTCAGCTCCCTATCCCATTTTTTTTATTATTATAAAAATAAAAGTCATATGATCTTAGTTACTTTATCAATTACTTATTGAAAATTGCCACTTTCAAGGGGGATTGTGAAGGAAAAGCAAAGGTAAGTTACCAGAGAATTAGATTAATCAAATTATACTATGTGCAGGTACAGATATGGCATAATGAACCCCACTATTTTCTATAACTATAATGCATCAATCAAAAATTTTTAAGTGCTTCTTTCAGGTACATTTTAGTATAATTCCCTCTCTCCCCCCTCCCCCCACTTCCTCCCTCCCTCCCTTCTCTCTTTCTTTTTGTACTGGGAAATTAACCCAGGGGCAATTTACCACTGAGCCACAACCCTAGCCCTTTTTAATTTTGAAACAGGGTCTCACTAAGTTACATAGGGCCTCACTAAATTGCTGAGGCTGGCTTTAAACTTGCAATCCTGCCTCAGCCTCCTGATCTGCTGGGATTACAGACGTGTTCTACCAGCCCCAGGAGTATAATTTCAATGTTACAGAATCTATGAATATATCTCTGCTAGATTGTAAGCATCTGGACATCAAAAATAGTTAACACATTTACATTTACATGTTTCTTTCCATGTCCAGTACAGTGCGTTATACTTTGACCTGGCAAAATAAATGGCTGCTGCATTGAAATACAACTGAATTGTTGGGTGGTGGTACACATCTGTAATCTCATTCACTTGGGAAGCTGAGGCAGGAGAATAGCACATTTGAGGCCAGTCTGGAGAATTTAACAAGATCTTGTCTCAAAATTAAAAAACAAAAAGAGCTGGGAATATAGCTCAGTAGTAAAGTACCCCTGAGTTCAATCCCTAATACCACAAAAGAAAAAAAATCTAATAAACTCATAATAGTCTCAGTAATTTTAACCAAATATTTGGCACTAAAAGTGTTTATTTTTTCCTTCTTAAAAAATGCCACAAGGAAGGGCTGGGGAGATAGCTCAGTGGTAAAGCGCTAGCCTTAGTGGTAAAAGCCTAGCATGCATCCCTGAGTTCAATCCCCATCACCACATAAAAATAAATAAAATAAACAACAACAATACAATGATATTTTTAAAAATACCACAAAGAAGTAGTTTAGTGGTGGAAATAGGAGAGATAATGGATTGACCAGATTAAATAATTAGTCAAATTTTATTTTAAGACTTCTTCCTAAAGTTTATTTGTGTATTGTTTGGCTCTTTGCTGCTTTGGAATTTGCTTATAAATGATATTGAAGAACTCTATGGGCACTTGCACAGTTATTATCTCATGTGTTCCTTGCCAGCACCAGGAAATAGAATAAATATTATTTTTATGTTCTGAGGATGAAAATGTTCACAGAGATCACAGTTGGTCAGGGCTTCTTCTACACTGAGGTGTTTCAAATAGGTATAACTTGACATCACACTGTCATTGACTACAAAATAAATATTATTTACAGCAAATATTTTCAGTATTGTATATTCATTTTATAGTATCTTCCAGAAGTTGAGTGATTCCCACGAAATCTGATTCCCTTAAGAAAGGTATCAAGAGCCACCCAAAGTTTCCTTGCATTGGCCAACTTGAAACAAATTAAATTCTTTGAGAGCAAAGATGGTTTTATTTTCTCTCTCACATTTCATCACCTTAAACCATTGATGGACATAAAACAGATGCTCGATGCTCTTTTTGGATGAGTAATTGATAGGAGTTTCCAAATGGTCTTCTGTAATTTTAAATGGATTTTATTGAAATTGCTGCTGGCAATATTATGTTATGATTTATGTTATTCTGTGTATTCTGATGTTCTAGAATAATATGAATCCAGATTATGATTGCTTTTAAATGTCCAGATTTTATTTGAAAAAGGTGATCTTTTCCACTAACATTCTGTTCCACTTTCAACTTATACCAGTATAAAATGTGCACTGGCACTCACCAAAAAAAACATAGATGTATTTTAATCCATCCTGCCAAAAGAACAGTCCAGGAACAAATGTTCCAGGGCCTACTGATCTTCAAATACAAAACTAATGAATCATGTTCTAGTACTCATTCTTTTACCCATGTGATTTTAGCCTGGTTCACCATATTTAAATATTTATAATTTTATCTGTAAAATAGAAATGCAATTACCTTCTGCCTTCTGAGTAGTTTCTAGAATAACCAATAAAAATATATTTCAATGCTAAAATACATGTGTGCCCATTGATATAGGAAGTCATGACTGAGGACAAAATAATTATCAAGTATCAAATTGTAGGTAGCATATTATTAGGCACTAAAAGGTTAGCATCACCACTTCAGAAAGAAATAATCCTCCTGAAAATTCAGTAAAATGCTTTCTTTAGAAAATTTTAAACCATGTACTCATAAATATTTAACATTTAATAAAATACACTTAGATCATATCAAGTAAACTATGAGAGAATTACTGAACAATCTAGCTGTCGTTGATCTTTCCAAATACACATAGCTGTTGTATTTAAAAGTGACAAGTTACCATTATGGCCTAACATTAAACATTTACAAAATATTTACAATGAAATAAAAGAATCCATACCACCCCATTTCCTTAGTATAGCTAAATTCTATAGTTACCTTACTCGTTTCTTTCCATTTTTTTTTTTTTAGGGGAAAATTAATTGTCATATCATGTGCTTAGCATCATAGAATTAAAAATTATAGCTCCCAAGTCAGCTTTGTTTAAATGTGCTTGTGAATATTCTTTTTGTTTGAATTTCTAAACCACTCTCTTACCTCCAAGCAACACATACATGTATTTGAACAGATTTTTGCTATTGCAAAATAAGTAGGAAGGAAATTTTAAAATTATAGAACAAGGCATATTCATACATAGGGTAGCTAATATAGACCATAAAGACTTCTTACAAATTGGTTCTTTGTACATACTTAATTGATCTATCCTTTGGTGGACATTACTAAATCTGCTAACACTATGTAGGATCTTCTTATATTCATCAGATGGTGTTTTAGGATGATTGTCATGGGTGTTAAAAGTGATGATATTCAAAGATGTCAATATTGCTCAATGTAGAATGCTTGCCTGATATGCATGAAGGCTTGGGTTCAATTCCCAGCACTGAAAAAAAAATGATGTTGATATTTGATAACTTCAATTAAAATAGGATTTTAAAAACTGGACATCCTTGAGCAAGAGTTAGTAATTTATCAAAGAGTTTATCTGGGCTATAATCATATACTGATCTTGGTCCTTAACACATTTTATTTGACCAAGGGGACTATATAATTATCTAGACCTTAGAGCCTATGGAATTATAGAACTAATAATTGTTCATCTCCTTCATAGGATTGCTGTGATTCTCATTTTACCTTATTCATCATTTCTTGAACTTAAATTGAACTATTTTTATGTACTGAGAATTCTAGTGTTCATAAACTAACAAACAATCTGTATATGTATATACACATATATATATATATATATATATTTTTTGGTGCCAAGGATCGAGCCCAGGAGTGCTTAACTACTGAGACACATCCCATCCCTTTCTATTTTTTATTTTGATGCAGGATCTCATTAAGTTGCTTAGGACCTTGCTAAGTTGCTGAGGCTGGCTGTGAACTTGCAATCCTCCTGCCTCAGCCTCTGAGCACCTGGGATTACACTATGTGCCACTGTACCCGGTAATGATCTGTATATTACATGTTTTCATGACAATACATTTACTTCAAATAGACACATGGTTCTATTTTGTTTGGATACATTTAGGGTGATTAAAACTGTTGAATTTATAAATGATCATGAGTTTCATCTTCATTTTTTACCAGTTTAATCATCCATACTGTGTCTTTCACCCACTTTTTTTTTAAATGGATTTTTTTCCCTTGTATTTAGAACACACTTTTGCATATGTTTTCTTTTGCCTTCTGAATATGATACCCCAGGTATTCCCATGGCTATTTCCTGCACTTACTCCAGGTCTTAGGCCAAACGCTTCCTTATCTAGGAAGACTTTTTTGGACCTTCCTCTACAAATAGTAATGTATCACATCCTTGCCCTTTTCTATTTTTTCTCTGTAGCACTTTCACCAAAAACTAAAAAAAAATTTTACTAAAAACTCATAAACATGGGCTTCTATCTCATCTTTTCTAAGACTTATTGTAAGTGTTGTTGATTCTTGTAAAGACCTTCTCTGATCTGAGAGTCTTGACCCTTGCATCTGTAGCCATTCTGATCTACAGTGCCCTGTAACTACTTCTAGCATAATATTAATAAAAATATAAAAATTCAATATTCTTATTCCATTATTTATTAGAGAAATCCTAAAGGCCATGTTTTATTCACTTTTGTATTCAAAGCAGGCAAATAATAAATGTATGTGGAATAAAGTTTAGCATATGAGGCATATGAAAAGAAAAGTGTTATTCCCAATCCCCATAGCAAAAAAAAAAAAGCAGCCCAAACAACCTGTGAAAAACACACATACGAGAAACAATTTTAATGTGTGTTTGTAAAGCCAGAAGGCAAAAAAAAAAAAAAAAAAAATCAATGGTCAGATTTCTGGTTATGGCAGTATGAAGTGGTCAGAAGCACTCTTCTGCAGGTAATAATAACCAGGCAAAGTAGTGTTTATTTTAAAAAACAATAATTTGGAAGCCAGGCATGATGGTGTGTGCCTGTAATCCCTGCAACTCAAGAGGCTGAGGCTGGAGGATAGAAAGTTTGAAGTCAGTGAGGGCAACATAGCAAGGTCCTGTCTCAAAATAAAAGATAAAAAAGACCAGAGATGCAGTTAAGTAGAAGAGTGTCCCTGAGTTCAAACCCAGTTCAAAAAAAGAAAAAAGGAGTGGAAGAGAGAAAAAACAATGATTTGGGGAGAGCAAGAGGGGTGATGGGGAGGACCAACATCATCAAAGCATTATATATGCATGGATTAAAATGTCACTGTGAAAACCGTAAATTTATACAATTAATATGATTGAATGATTATCATGAAGAAATAATTTAAAAAAAGTTTAAAATAAGTCATCCAAAGACTTGGGGAAGAGACCAGAAATCACACATAGTTTATTTATTTGTCTAAATTTATTTATTTTGGTACTAGGGATTGAACCCAGGGGTGCTTTATCACTGAGCCACAACTGCAGGCCTTTTTCTTTTTATTTTGAGACAGGTCCTTGCCAAGTTGCTGAGGCTGGCTGTAAACTTGCCATCTTCCTGCCTCAGCCTCTGAAGCTGCTGGGATTATAGGCCTGCGCCACAGCTATACACAGTTTATTTTTAAAAGGTTGCAACAAAGGGAGTAAGAAGTAAAATTTGTAGCACTTTTTTTTTTAACCTGAAAAGAGTTTGCAACACTCAAAGATGCTGAGACAGAAAACTGCATTCCTAGCTGAAGGCAGAAAACAGAAAAAAGCTGTCAGAGGAGCTAGAATTTTAGGGAGAAATCCTGTAAGTAAAAGAACCACAGAAGGGATGAGACCCAAATTTGAGTTCAAATTTCACCCAAATCCCTAGCTGACTGCGGAACTGTGTATAAGCAGGAAATGCCATACAGGAACAGTACAACATAGAAAAGAGAGAATAACTTACCTTTCCTAAACATAACTACATCGAG
This sequence comes from Geosciurus inauris, assembly GCA_004024805.1. Lineage (NCBI taxonomy): Eukaryota > Metazoa > Chordata > Mammalia > Rodentia > Sciuridae > Geosciurus > Geosciurus inauris. The sequence continues at coordinate 1,946 of PVHX01010814.1, read as the reverse complement.
CAAGATTTATGACTTTGCTGATGTTTGAGTAAATTCCCAGCCTTAGCACTGCTCAACAGGCAGAAAGCTAAAGCTTCATTGGCCTGAGGGGCCAGAGGAGTATTTGGAAATTTGGAGATGATAGAAAGAGGTAGCTCTTTGTTGGGGGCAGGCTCTCTGGGCCCGGGAGCTGCCCCGCCCTTTCAAGATGGTGACCTGGCTGTATGCCAGAAACTTGCAGTAAACAGGTGGACAACTTAAGGAAGTGCACAGCATTGGCTGGCGGTAACGTCTGCTCTGATACACGCCTGTATTCTGCTCATGCATTCCCCTCGTGCTTGATAATGCTATTCCTTCTGATTGGTTGTAACTCTGCTCTGTAATACTTCCTGCTGTATGAAAGGTAGAGAGAAGGAGGCTGGGGGGAGAACAGGAAAGGAGAGAGAACAAAAGAGAGCCAAGGGAGGCAAGAAGAGCGCTCAACAAAAATAAAGATTGCTTTCTGAGAATAACGGCATGATTATTGTCTCCTGCCGGCGGGCGACAATAAGTGATGCCGGAAACCCGGGAAATATTGATATCAAAAAGAAACATTGATAAGGAAAAAGGCTGCGCAGGTGAAAGTTTGCGGAATTGCAACGAATCCCTAAAGTTCACGGTAAGTGACTCAAACTTCTTTAAGCTCACGGTAAAGTGACTCAAACTTCTTTAAGCTCACGGTTAAACTGTTAAATTCAGGGTAAAGTGACTCAAACTTCCTTAAACTGTTAAGAAATAGAAAAATGGGGTCTGAAGTTTCTAGAATCCGTATGGAACAAACACTCCGGGATTTCCTTAAAGCCGGAGGTACTCCTTTAAAGAAAAAAAACTGCTTGTGCCTTCCTCCATACAATTGAAAAAAAAAAAACGCCCTGGTTTTTAGAGGAAGGTCTATTAAATGTACCTCGATGGGGACACTTGAAAAAGGATTTAAAACAGGCTGATAAAAGGAGTCCCTGCCACCTGGTACTCGAGCAATATGAAATTTAATTAAAAGCAATCTTACAGACACTAAGGACAAATACAAGCCTGTCTTGGAGGAGGGAAATTATAAAAAAAAACATTGCTACAGGTTTCATTATTAAACTTAAATTATTAAAATAAAACTTAAAAAGTTTATTCACATTTGGCTAGCCTTATTCCTCAGAAGTCATGGGAGATAATATTTTATAAATTCTTATACCCAAACCTGGCCTAAATGCCAACTGGAAAAAAAAGGGGTTAAAAAGCCCCAAGCAGATAACAGCTGTCCTGGCCAAACCACATGGGAGTTTACATTCCACTGCTAAGAAAAAGTCTGATAAGGGATTTAAAACCAAGAAACAAAAAAAGGTTATATTCAAATTAACTTGAGGTTTCTCTTTCTCCTTCCTTCCTCTCTCCCTCTCCTTTTTTTCATGTTGCTTTATTAAAATAATTGACAGCTATGTCATTTTTTCCAGGACTCTTTGGTTTTAAATTATATATATATTTTAAGTTCCTGATTTTGACTCTGAGTGCTAAAATTAAGATTTCTGATCAGATATATTTTATCCAACTATAAAAGTTTTTTTTACACTCTATTTTGCTCAAAAACAAATTTACAAAATAATTCAAGAGGCCTCTATTGTTTTTCATGTGATGTCTATACGTGTTTTGTCCTGTGTATTGTTTACATGTGTTTATGTATCAAATCTAATATATGGAATGCTCATAAACTAAAATTAAAAAATGGATCCATGTACATTTGAATTGGATAAACAAAAATAAAGATGTCTTTAAAATTACTCAACTCACAAGTCTTTCCACGTGGTCAAAGGACTAATAACTTGTTAATGTCTATAAAATGTGTAATATATATCTTATTGTCAAAAATTTCTTCAAGGAAAAATGTTACTGTTAAATATGCTTGTCTAATGTCTTAATTTTTTAATGAAAATAAACAAATC